>CAUYUJ010008794.1:0-38055 GCA_963575745.1 Prorocentrum cordatum | reverse complement strand
ACTAGAGCTCAAACGAATTGTCAAATTTCGAGAACAAAATTTTTAACCGACCAAAAGTCACCAAAAGGTCCGTCGAGATTTTTCTTGCCAACTAGCTCTCCAGCGCTCCGGAATTACTCTTAAGCTTCCAGCAATAACTTGCTAAGGGAAGCTCTACGAGTCACTAGCTAAGGGAAGCTCTACGAGTAATTCCCGGATAGCTCCTTGGAGAGCTAAGGGTTTAAGATTCGAAGCCGGACGGTGGTGGTGCCCGCCAGGAGCTCCTCCACGGCGGTCCACGCTCGTCGCAGCAGGTTGCCGGTCCCAGCAGCGGGTCCGGGAGCGTGGCTTCCTAGCGTTTCCCAATACGCGTGGCTCCAGGGTGCGCGAAGCGCTTCGGCAGAGCTTCGGAAGAGCTTCGGCAGTTCTTCCAGGCTCCTAGGCAGACCTTCCTTGCGCGCTTTGCAGGGCCCCACGCATCGTAAACAGCGCCCCTGCAAGCGTCTCCTGCGAGGTTTCCAGCGTCCCCCGCATCGTTTCAGGCGGCCTGGCAGAGGTCCCCGTGCGGCGTTCCGTGCTTGGCTTCGCTATCCGGGTTTTGGACGCTTACAATGCCTTCGACTGGCGCCGGCGGTGAACCGTCAACCTGCTCGCCGCCGGGAACCTCGTAGAGCTCCTTTCACGCGTAAAACTAACTCGTAGAGCTTCCCTTAGCTAGTTATGGCTGGAAGCTAAGAGTAATTCCGGCGCGCCCCAGAGCTAGTTGGCAAGAAAAATCTCGACGGAACTTTTGACGGCATTTGCTCGGTTGAAAATTGTGTTCTCGAAATTTGACCATTCGTTAGAGCTCCAGTATTTTTTCCCATGATATTCGATCTTATTCCCGCTCGCCATCTTGATCTCAGCTCGATCGGGTAACTTTGAAGGCCAAAAAGCACGGTGGCGGGAACGGCCGTTTCGAGTCATCTTGATATGCGAAGTCGGTTTTCTGAACATAACTCGAGTTCTAGGGCAGCTACAGAGCTGGTAAGCACAGCTAATGCATGCAGAATGATCAGGCGCGTTCGCCTGTCCAACCCAGAGGTCTGAACTCGGTCTGTCAGCCGAGCTAGGGCCGCAAACCTGTTCGTATTATTTGAGTCAACTTGATACGTGTTGTCGTATTTTCTACTTAACTCGAGCTCTAGGGCAGCTACAGTGCTGGTAAGCACTCCCATCGCACTCAGAATGATCAGACGCGTTCGCCTGTTGAATCCATAGGTCTAAACTCGGTCTGCTAGCCGAGCTAGGTCCGCAAACCTATTCGTATTATTCTAGTCAACCTGATACGCGTTGTCGGTATTTTCTACTTAACTCGAGCTGTAGGGCAGCTACAGTGCTGGTAAGCACGCCTACCGCACTGAGAAGCATCAGGCGCGTTTGCTTGTTGAATCCAGAGCTCTGAACTCGGTCTGTTGCGCGATCCAGAATCACGAAACTGTTCGTATTCTTCCAGTCATCTTGAGAGCTACTGTAGGCGTTCTGCACTTAATTCGGGCTCTAGGGAGGCTTCAGGGCGAGCAATCACAGGAATCGATTCGGAGACATCAGACGCGTCCGTTTCTCGCATTCAGAGGTCTGAACTCGGTCTGATACTCGAGTTGGGCTGAAAAACTATTCGTTCTTTGCAATTTTTTCCGACAGTATACGTTGTCAGGAAGCTCTACGAGTCCCCCGGCGGTAACAAAGGTTGACGGTTTACCGCCGGCGCCCAGTGTTTAGAGTAACTCGTAGAGCTTCCCTTAGCTAGTTATAGCAGGAAGCTAAGAGTAACTCGTAGAGCTTCCCTTAGCTAGTTCCCGGATAGCTCCTTGAGAGCTGAGGGTTTCAGATAAGAAGCCGACGGTGGGTGGTGAGGAGCACACGCCCATCTCCGCCGGTCCACGATCCCCGGAGCAGGTTGCCGGTCCCGGCAGCGTGTTCCGGGAGCTCTCCATGCACGCGTCCACGCGTGCCTGCACGCGTGCAGGCACGCGTGGAAGCGTCGCTGGCAGCGCCCCAGGAGCGCTTCAGGAGAGCTCTCCAGTCTTCCTTGCGCGCTTTGCAGGGCCCCTGCAAGCGTCTCCTGCGAGGTTTCCAGCGTCCCGCGCATCGTTTCAGGCGGCCTGGCAGAGGTCCTCGTAACTCGTAGAGCTTCCCTTCGCTGGTTATAGCTGGAAGCTAAGAGTAACTCGTAGAGCTTCCCTTAGCTAGTTATAGCTGGAAGCTAAGAGTAATTCCGGCGCGCTGGAGAGCTAGTACCTCGTAGAGCTCTTCGGCATCGATGAGCTAGAGGAATTCCGGCGCGGGGTGGAGCTAGTAACTCGTAGAGCTTCCCTTAGCAAGTTATTGCTGGAAGCTTAAGAGTAATGCCTCGTAGAGCTCTTCGACATCGATGAGCTAGAGGAATTCCGGCGCGGGGTGGAGCTAGTTGGCCGACCCGGCGAGAAAGGACAAAGTGGTAACTTTTGGGTGGTTTTGGGGATATTTGAAAGATATTTGACAATTCATTTTGAGAAAGCAGATTTTTCGCACCTGTAGTGGGTTAAGACGCGCCTGCCAGTAAAATTTTCAGGTCCGTAGGTGCAGTATTTCTATCAAAACACTTGGAGGAACCGACGTTCGATAAAAACAGAAAAACGTGATTTTTCGATACTGGCGCCGGCGGTAAACCGTCAACCTGGTTTTTGAGTTTGAGTCAGGGCGCGGACAGCTGTGACAGCTGAGCCCTAAGACTCCCAAACGGAGCTCCTCGCACCCTCGAGAGTGCTCGGAAAAAAAGCAGAGAGCTTCAGATATGATCTTCTTAAACATTTCAAACAAGGTATTTCCCATGTCCCCATCCGACCCTGAAAGTGTTCGGCGCGAGGTCGAGAAACCGAGTAGCGAAGATGCATTCACACATACAAGCACACGCACACACGAGCACACACGAGTACACACACACACACAACAGACACGCAACACACCTAAAAACACAGACATACAGAGAAACATGAAACCACGCGTAGGACAGCATGCGAACACACACACACACACACACACACACACATACACACTCACGCACACACAGACACGCACGCACGCACGCGTTCACACATAATCATATATATATATATGTATGTATACATACATACATACATACACACAGGCGCACACACCCCTACACACAAGCCGCCCACGCGCGCCTCGCCCCCCGCCCTCTCCGCCGGCGCTCCGGAGGAGGGAGGCGCTGCGCCATTCCTGGGCCGGCCCTCCCCCCACTCCACCCACTCCGCCCCCGCGGCGCGCCCGAGGCAGGGGAGAGAGAGAGAGAAAGGGGGGGGGCGCGCGGACCACGGCGCCACCGAGGGCGCGCGCGCGCACACGCACGCGCACGCACGCACACAGAATCACACACGAGCACAGACACAAACACACAACCACACGCGCGCGCACACTCATCCACGCGCGCCCATTCATGCGCGCGCACCCCACACGCACGCCCATACCCACACACACACACAGACGCACGCACACACACACACACACACACGCACACATACCAAACACACGCGCACCCACTCATACAAACAGAAACACACGCAAACAGAAAAGCACACACACACACACACGCACGAACACACAGGCACACGCGCACACACACACACACACACGCACACGCACCAGACACACACACGCACCAGACACACGAACGCAATCGCGAACACCCACAGAAAAGACGCACTGAGAACAGAGACAGTCACACAAGCAAACGCACACACACACACGCACAAACGAACACACTTACAGCCACACCCACGTCACACGAACGAACACTTACAAACCCACGCACGAGCCCCCCCCCGACCCCCTCCCGGCGCTCCGGAGGGGGGAGGCACCGCCCCATCTTGGGGCCGGCCCTCCCCCCACTCAAACCACTCCGCCCTCGCGGGGCGCCGGAGGAAGGGGGAGAGGGAGCGCGGGGTTGCGAGCGCCGCGCGCGCACACACACACGCACTGACACACACACGCACACACACACGCATACACACGCGCACAGACAGACAGACAGACAGACAGACAGACAGACAGACAGACAGACAGACAGACAGACAGACAGACAGACAGACAAGACGGACAGACAGACAGACCGACAGACAGACAGAGAGACAGACAGACAGACAGACAGACAGACAGACAGACAGACAGACAGACAGACAGACAGGGACAGACAGACAGACAGACACACACGCACAGACAGCCAGACACACAGACAGACAGACAGACAGACAGACAGACAGACAGACAGACACAGACAGACACACACAGGCATACAGACACACAGACACACAGACACACAGACACACAGACACACGGACACACAGACACACAGGCAACCAGACACACAGACACACAGACACACAGACACACAGACACACAGACAGACAGACACACAGACAGACAGACACACACACAGACACACAAACACAGAGACCCAAAGACACACAGACACACAGACACACAGACACACGGACACACAGACACACAGACAACACACACACACACAGACAGACAGACACACTGCCATACAGACACAAAAAAACACACGGACACACAGACACACAGACACACAGACACAGGCACAGAGACACACAGACACACAGACACACAGACACACAGACACACAGACACACGGACACATAGACACACAGACACACAGACACACAGACACACAGAAACACAGACACGTAGACACACAGACACACAGACATACAGACACACAAATACACAGACACACAGGCACACAGACACTCAAGCACACAGACACACAGAGCACCAGATTCACAGACACACAGACACACAGACACACAGACACACGGACACACAGACACGCAGACACCCAGACACGCAGACACGCAGACACACCAACACACAGACACTCAGACACAAGCACACACAGACACGCAGGCACAAAGGCACACAGGCACACAGACACACAGACACCCAGACAACCAGACACACAGACACACAGACAAACAAATACACAGACACACTGACACACTGACACACTGACACACAGACGCACAAAAACACGGACACACAGACACACAGACACATAGACACACAGACACATAGACACACAGACACACTGACTGGCAGACAGAGCCCCCCCCCCCCCACCCCACCCACCACACCCCCTTCCGGCGCTCCGGAGGGGGGAGGCACCGCCCCATTTTGGGGCCGGCCCTCCCTCCACTCCAACCACTCCGCCCTCGCGGAGCGCCCGAGAAAGGGGAAGGGCGGGGGGGGGCCAGCACGGGGCTGCCAGCGCCGCGCGCGCACGCACACACACACACACACACTGACGCACGCACACGCACGCATACACACACACGCAAATACACGCGCACAGACACACAGACAGACAGACACACACAGATGCACCGAAAGACAACGCAGACAGATCCACAGGCAGACAGACACACAGACACACAGACAGACGGACACGCAGACACACGGACACACAGACACGCAGACACAAGGATACACAGACACACAGCCAACCAGTCACACAGACACACAGACATCCAGACACGCAGATACTCAGACACACAAACACGCGGACACACAAACACACAGCCATGCAGACACACAGACACGGACACACGGACACAAAAGACACACGGACATACAGACACACAAACCCAGACACACAGACACACAGACACACAGACACACAGACACACAGACACACAGAAACAAAGACACACATACACACAGACACACGGACACACAGACACACAAACACACAGACACACAGGCACACACACACGGACACACGGAACACAGACACCAACACACAGACACACAGACACACCAACACAAAAACACACAGACACACAGACACGCAGACACACAGACACACAGACACACAGACACACAGACACACAGACACACAGACACACAGACACACGGACACGCAGTCACGCAGACACACAACCACACGGACACACACACGGACACACAGACACGCAAACACACAGACACACAGACACAGAAACAACCAGACACACAGATGCACAGACACACAGACACACAGACACACAGACACGCGGACACACCGACAGACTGACACCCAGACACCAAGACACACAGACACACAGACACATAGACACACAGACACACTGACACACTGACACACTGACACACTGACACACAGAAACACAGACACACAGCCACACTGACACACGGACACACGGACACACAGACACACAGACACATAGACACATAGGCCGCCAGACACACAGATACACAGACACAAAACACACGGACACAAAGACAGACAGACAAACACGCACACAGAGGAACAGGGACACACAGACACACAGACACACAGACACACAGACACAGAGACCCACAGACCCACAGACACACAGACGCACAGACAAGCGGACACTCAGACACACAGACACACAGACACACAGAAACACAGACACACAGAAAGACAGAAAGACAGAAACACAGGCACACAGGCACACAGACACACAGACACACAGACACACAGACACACAGACACACAGACACACAGACACACAGACACGCAGACACACAGACACACAGACATAAAGACACACAAATACAAAGACACACAGACACACAGACACTCAAGCACACTGACACACAGATGCACAGACACACAGACACACAGACACTCAGACACACAGACACACAGAAACACAGACACACAGACACACAGGCACACGCATACACGCACACAGACACACAGACACAAGGACACACCGACACGCAGGCAAAAAGGCACACAGGCACACAGACACACACAGACAGACACACAGACACACACAAACGGATACACCGACACACTGACACACTGACACACAGACACACAGACGCAAAAAAGAAACAGACACACAGACACACAGACACACAGACACACAGACACACAGAAATAGGGACACCCAGACACACAGACACACAGACACACAGACACACAGAGACACAGACACATTGACACCCTGACACACTGACACACAGAAACAAAGACACGCAGACACACAGAGACACAAACACACAGACACACAGACTCACAGACACACAGACACACAGACAAGGCAACACAAACACACAGACACACAGGAAGACACGCAGACAGAAACACAGGCACACATACAAACAGACACACAGACACACTGACTCACAGACACACAGACACACAGACACACAGACACACAGACACACAGACACACATACAGACAGACAGACAGACAGACAGACATAGACACACAGACACAAAGACCCACAGACACACAAGCACACAGACACACAGACACACGGACACACGGACACACGGACAAACTCTCACACAGACAGACAGACATACGGCCATACAGACACAGAAGACACACGGACACACAGACACACAGACACACGGACACACAGACACACAGGCAATCAGACCATACAGACACACAGCCAGGGACAGACACACAGGACACACAGAACACAGACACACGGACACATAGACACACAGACACACAGACACACAGACAAACAGACACACAGAAACACAAACACGGAAACACAGAGACCCACAGACACACAGACACACAGACACACAGACACACGGACACACAGACACACAGACAATTCACACACACAGACAGACAGACACACGGCCATACAGACACAAAAAAACACACGGACACACAGACACACAGACACACAGACACAGGCACAGAGACACACAGACACACAGACACACAGACACAAAGACACACAGACACACAGACACACGGACACATAGACACACAGACACACAGACACACAGACACACAGAAACACAGACACGTAGACACACAGACACACAGACATACAGACACACAAATACACAGACACACAGGCACACAGACACTCAAGCACACAGACACACAGAGCACCAGATTCACAGACACACAGACACACAGACACACAGACACACGGACACACAGACACGCAGACACACAGACACGCAGACACGCAGACACACCAACACACAGACACGCAGACACAAGCACACACAGACACGCAGGCCCAAAGGCACACAGGCACACAGACACACAGACACCCAGACAACCAGACACACAGACACACAGACAAACAAATACACAGACACACTGACACACTGACACACTGACACACAGACGCACAAAAACACGGACACACAGACACACAGACACATAGACACACAGACACATAGACACACAGACACACTGACTGGCAGACAGAGCCCCCCCACCCACCCACCACACCCCCTTCCGGCGCTCCGGAGGGGGGAGGCACCGCCCCATTTTGGGGCCGGCCCTCCCTCCACGGACCAACCACTCCGCCCTCGCGGAGCGCGCGAGAAAGGGAGAGGCGGGGGGGGGGCCAGCGCGGGGCTGCCAGCGCCGCGCGCGCACGCACACACACACACACGCGCGCAAATACACGCGCACAGACAGACAGACAGACAGACAGACAGACAGACAGACACACACACAGACGCACAGACAGACAACACAGACAGATCCACAGGCAGACAGACACACAGACACACAGACAGACGGACACGCAGACACACGGACACGCAGACACGCAGACACAAGGATACACAGACACACAGCCAACCAGTCACACAGACACACAGACATCCAGACACGCAGATACTCAGACACACAAACACGCGGACACACAAACACACAGCCATGCAGACACACAGACTCGGACACACGGACACAAAAGACACACGGACATACAGACACACAAACCCAGACACACAGACACACAGACACACAGACACACAGACACACAGACACACAGAAACACAGACACACATACACACAGACACACGGACACACAGACAACACACAGGCACACAGACACAAGGACACACGGAACACAGACACCAACACACAGACACACAGACACACCAACACAAAAACACACAGACACACAGACACACAGACACACAGACACACCGACACACAGACACACAGAAACACAGACACACAGACACACGGACACGCAGTCACGCAGACACACAACCACACGGACACACACACGGACACACAGACACGCAAACACACAGACACACAGACACAGAAACAACCAGACACACAGATTCACAGACACACAGACACACAGACACACAGACACGCGGACACACTGACAGACTGACACCCAGGCACCAAGACACACAGACACACAGACACATAGACACACAGACACACTGACACACTGACACACTGACACACAGAAACACAGACACACAGCCACACTGACACACGGACACACGGACACACAGACACACATACACATAGGCCGCCAGACACACAGATACACAGACACAAAAACACACGGACACAAAGACAGACAGACAAACACACACACAGAGGAACAGGGACACACAGACACACAGACACACAGACACACAGACACAGAGACCCACAGACCCACAGACACACAGACGCACAGACAATCGGACACTCAGACACACAGACACACAGACACACAGAAACACAGACACACAGAAAGACAGAAAGACAGAAACACAGGCACACAGGAACACAGACACACAGACACACAGACACACTGACACACAGACACACAGACACACAGACACACAGACACTCAGACACACAGACACACAGACATAAAGACACACAAATTCAAAGACACACAGACACACAGACACTCAAGCACACTGACACACAGATGCACAGACACACAGACACACGGACACTCAGACACACAGACACACAGAAACACAGACACACAGACACACAGGCACGCGCATACACGCACACAGACACACAGACACAAGGACACACCGACACGCAGGCAAAAAGGCACACAGGCACACAGACACACACAGACAGACACACAGACACACACAAACGGATACACCGACACACTGACACACTGACACACAGACACACAGACGCAAAAAAGAAACAGACACACAGACACACAGACACACAGACACACAGACACACAGAAATAGGGACACCCAGACACACAGACACACAAACACACAGACACACAGAGACACAGACACATTGACACACTGACACACTGACACACAGAAACAAAGACACGCAGACACACAGAGACACAAACACACAGACACACAGACTCACAGACACACAGACACACAGACAAGGCAACACAAACACACAGACACACAGGAAGACACGCAGACAGAAACACAGGCACACATACAAACAGACACACAGACACACTGACTCACAGACACACAGACACACAGACACACAGACACACAGACACACAGACACACATACAGACAGACAGACAGACAGAGAGACATAGACACACAGACACAAAGACCCACAGATACACAAGCACACAGACACACAGACACACGGACACACGGACACACGGACAAACTCTCACACAGACAGACAGACATACGGCCATACAGACACAAAAGACACACGGACACACAGACACACAGACACACAGACACAGACACACAGGCACACAGACACACAGACACACAGACACACAGACACACAGACACACAGACACACAGACACACAGACACACAGACACACGGACACATAGACACACAGACACACAGACACACAGACAAACAGACACACAGAAACACAAACACGGAGACACACAGACACACAGCCATACAGACACACAAATACACAGACACACAGACACACAGACACTCAAGCACACAGACACACAGACACTCAAGCACACAGACACACAGACACACAGACACATAGACACACGGACACACAGACACGCAGACACACAGACACGCGGCTACGAAGGACACACAGATACGCAGGCACAAAGGCACACAGGCACACAGACACACAAACACCCAGACAGACAGACACACAGACACACAGACAAACAGATACACAGACACACTGACACACTGACACAGAGACGCACAAAAACACGGACACACAGACACACAGACACATAGACACACAGACAGGCAGACAGAGCCCCCCCAACCCACCATACCCCCTTCCAGCGCTCCGGAGGGGGGAGGCGCCGCCCCATTTGGGGGCCGGCCCTCCCTCCACTCCAACCAATCCGCCCTCGCGGAGCGCCCGTAGGGGGGGGGGGGGGGGGCCGGCAGCGCGGGGCCGCCAGCGCCGCGCGCGCACACACTCACACACTGACACGCACACACGCACGCGCACACACACACACACGCAAATTCACGCGCACAGACAGACAGACAGACACACACACACAGACGCACAGAAAGACAGACACACAGACAGATCCACAAACAGAGAGACACACAGACACGCAGACACACACACACAAAGACACGCAGACACAAGGATACACAGACACACAGACAACCAGTCACACAGACACACAGAGACCCAGACACGCAGACACTCAGACACACAGACACACGAACACACAAACACACAGACATACAAACACACAGACACGAGCACACGGACACAAGGACACAAAAGACCCGGACATACAGACACACAGACAAACAGACACAGAGACACACAGACACACAGAAACACAGGCACACAGACACAAAGACACACAGACACACATACACACAGACACGCGAACTTACAGACACACAGAAACACGGACACACAAACACACAGACACTCAGACACACAGACACACGGACACACGAACACACAGACACCAACACACAGACACACAGACACACCAACAAAAAAACACACAGGACACACAGACATTCAGACACACAGACACACAGAGACACATACACACAGACACACAGACACATGATTACACGGACACGCTGACACACAGACACACAGACACACACGCACACACACACGGACCCACAGACACGCAGACACACAGACACAGAGACATACAGACACACAAATACAAGGATAAGCACTCACCCAGACACACAGACACATAGACACATAGACAAACAGACACACTGGCACTCTGACACAGTGACACACTGACACACAGAAACATAGACACACAGACACACTGACACACGGACACACAGACACACAGGCAATCAGACATACAGACACACAGACAGACAGACAGACAGACACACAGACACACAGACACACAGGCATACAGACACACAGACACACAGACACACAGACACACAGACACACGGACACACAGACACACAGGCAACCAGACACACAGACACACAGACACAAAGACACACAGACACACAGACAGACAGACACACAGACAGACAGACAGACACACACACAGACACACAAACACAGAGACCCACAGACACACATAAACACAGACACACAGACACACGGACACACGGACACACAGACAACACACACACAGACAGACAGACAGACACACGGCCATACAGACACAAGCACACGGACACACAGACACAAAGACACACAGACACAGGCACCCAGACACACAGACACACAGACAAACAGACACAAAGACACACAGACACACAGACACACGGACACATAGACACACAGACACACAGACACACAGACACACAGAAACACAGACACGCAGACACACAGACACACAGACATACAGACACCCAAATACACAGACACACAGACACACAGACACTCAAGCACACAGACACACAGAGCACCAGATTCACACACACACAGAAACACAAACACACAGACACACGGACACACAGACACGCAGACACACACACACGCAGACACGCAGACACACCAACACACAGACACGCAGACACAAGGACACACAGACACGCAGGCACAAAGGCACACAGGCACACAGACACACAGACACCCAGACACCCAGACACACAGACACACAGACAAACAGATACACAGACACACTGACACACTGACACACTGACACACATACACACAAAAACACAGACACACAGAAGCATAGACACACAGACATAGACACACAGACACACTGACTGGCAGACAGAGCCCCCCCCCCCCCACCCACCACACCCCCTTCCGGCGCTCCGGAGGGGGGAGGGACCGCCCCATTTTGGGGCCGGCCCTCCCTCCACGGACCAACCACTCCGCCCTCGCGGAGCGCCCGAGAAAGGGAGAGGCAGGGGGGGGCCAGCGAGGGGCTGCCAGCGCCGCGCGCGCACGCACACACACACACACACTGACACACACACACGCACGCACACACACACACGCAAATACACGACAGACAGACAGACAGACAGACAGACAGACAGACAGACAGACACACACACACACACACACAGACGCACAGAAAGACAACACAGACAGATCCACAGGCAGACAGACACACAGACACACAGACAAACGGACACGCAGACACACAGACACGCAGACACGCAGACACAAGGATACACAGACACACAGCCAACCAGTCACACAGACACACAGACATCCAGACACGCAGATACTCAGACACACAGACACGCGGACACACAAACACACAGCCATGCAGAAACACAGACACGGACACACGGACACAAAAGACACACGGACATACAGACACACAAAACCCAAACACACAGACACACAGACAAACAGACACAAAGACACACAGAAACACAGACACACATACACACAGACACACGGACACACAGACACACAAACACACAGATTCACAAGCACACAGACACACGGACACACAGAACACAGACACCAACACACAGACACACAGACACACCAACACAAAATCACACAGACACACAGACACACAGACACACAGACACACAGACACACAGACACACAGACAAACAGACACACGGACACGCGGTCACGCAGACACACACCCACACGGACACGCACACGGACACACAGACACGCAAACACACAGACACACAAACACAGAAACAACCAGACACACAGATGCACAGACACACACACACACAGACACACAGGCGGCGGACACACTGACAGACTGACACCCAGACACCAAGACACACAGACACACAGACACATAGACACACAAACACACTGACACACTGACACATTGACACACTGACACACAGAAACACAAACACACAGCCACGCTGACACGCGGACACACGGACACACAGACACACCGGCCACCACACACACAGATACACAGACACGAAAACACACTGGCACAAAGACAGACAGACAAACACACACAGGCACAGGGACACACAGACACACAGACACAGAGACCCACAGACCCACAGAACCACACACGCACAGACAAGCGGACGCTCAGACACACAGACACACAGACACACAGACACACAGAAACACAGACACAGAAAAACAGAAAGACAGAAACACAGGCACACAGGCACACAGACACAAAGACACACAGACACACAGACACACAGACACACAGACACACAGACACACAGACACACAGACACGCAGACACACAGACACACAGACGTACAGACACACAGCTACAAAGACACACAGACACACAGACACTCAAGCACACTGACACACACACAGCACCAGACACACAGACACACAGACACTCAGACACACAGACACACAGAAACACAAACACACAGACACACAGGCACACGCATACACGCACACAGACACACAGACACGAGGACCCACAGACACGCAGGCATTAAGGCACGCAGGCACACAGACACACAGACAGACAGACACACAGACACACACAAACAAATACACCGACACACTGACACACTGACACACAGACACACCGACGCAAAAAAGAAACAGACACACAGACACACAGACGCACAGACACACAGACACACAGAAACAGGGACACCCAGACACACAGACACACAGACACACAGACACACAGACACACAGACACACAGACACAATGACACACTGACACACTGACACACAGAAACACAGACACGCAGACACACAGAGACACAATCACACAGACACACAGACTCACAGACACATAGACACACAGGCACGGCCACACAAACACACAGACACACAGGAAGACACGCAGACAGAAACACAGGCACACATACAAACAGACACACAGACACACTGACTCACAGACACACAGACACACAGACACACAGACACACAGACACACAGACACACAGACGCACATACAGACAGACAGACAGACACACATAGACACACAGACACAAAGACCCACAGACACACAGGACACACAGACACGCAGACACACGGACACACAGACACACGGACAAACTCTCACACAGACAGACAGACATACGGCCATAGAGACACACAGACACACGGACAAACAGACACACAGACCCACAGACCCACAGACACACAGACACACAGACACACGGACAAATAGACACACAGACACACAGACACACAGACAAACAGACACACAGAAACACAGACAGGGAGACACGCAAAAACTTGGACATTCAGACACACAGACACAGAGACACACAGACACACAGACACACAGAAAGACAGAAAGACAGAAACACAAGCACACAGACACACAGACACAGAGACACACATACACACAAACACACAGACATTCAAGCACACTGACACACGCAGCACCAGACACACAGACACGCAGACACTCAGACACACAGACACACAGACACACAGACGCACAGAGACGCAGTCACACGCAGACGCGGGGCCAGCCCTCCCTCCGCTCCAGCCACTTCGCCCTCACGGAGCGCCAGCGGAGAGAAAAGACTTGAGGGGGGAGGAGCCGAACCTCGCAGCACAGCCTTGCTCTAGTTTACCCGCTCTCCCCCCCCGTCTTGCTTCCCCACTCTTCCCCCCTCAACACCCAGCTCCCACCGCACCCCCCGCCCTATCGACCCGCATGCCAGGCGGACCCCGCAGACGGATCCAGCTCATTCCCCTGCATATCCACGCACCTCCCTCGGGCCCCCTCCGAGACCCGCTGCGACGCGCGCGTCGCATCCCCCAAATCGCGGCTGCGCTGGAACGCAGCCAAGTTCTCGATCCTCCCCGCGCCGAAACCTGTCACCACTCGCGCGGCGCCGCCGCCACTCGACGGCCCAGACGGCTCCGCGCGCCTCGGGCGCACCAGTACCCCCCCCCGTATATACGCGCCCTCGCCCGCGGCAGCCCCCCCCTCAGCCGCGACGGGGCCGGGCGCAGCTCGCGCCGCCAAACGCGCCGAGCTCCTCCGCGGGACCTCCGCCTCTGACCGAGGCTCCACCTTTCGTTTCCCCGACGCTGAAACCCGCACCGCCTCCACCGCTGCCGCATCTTTCCCCCCCGCGACACTCGCGCATGCCACATCGCCACCTAGACCCCCGCCGCCCGCGCGCGCCCCCCCGGACCCTCGAGCACCTCGGACGCGCCCTGGCCCAGCGACGTCGCGCTCCCCGCCGACATCCCTGACTCCAGCCGCGCCCGCCGCGCCACCCGCCGCCCCTGCATCCGAGCGAGGCGTCGCCGTCTTTTCCCGTGCCCGCCGCGCGGCGGAACGCGGAGCGGCGCCACCAGGCGAGCCAGAGACCCCCCCCTCCCTCGGAGACACCGCCCCCCCGCCAACCCCAGCGGTCAAGTCGCGGGCGCCTGCCGCGCCCCTTGACTCGGCTGCGCCCGAAGCCCTGCCCTTCGTCGTGACCGCTCGCCGCCCAGCCGCACCATCACCATCGACGGCGCGCCCCTCCCCTGACGTCGAAACCGCGCACTTCCTCCGCAGGCGCCTGCTCGCGGAACGCGGCTCGGCGGCGGCAACCGAGACAACGCCCTCCCTGCGTCCTCCACGGCCTGGCCCTGCACCAACTCCACCGCCGGACGTAGGCTCACCCCTCGACCCAACAGACGCCGAAGCCCCGGCCCGATCGCCAGCGACGCCGCCCGCGCGCCCGTTCCCTCGGGCCGCCGACGCCCCACTCCCCCCCTCGCGCTCCGTCGCTCCGTCGGCGCCACCACCAACAGCCCCACCCCCGCCCCATCCGCCGCCACCAGACGCACTCGCATCACCGCCCCCCGGCCCACTCCCGCCACTGCCCTGCCCCTCACGCGCTGCGTCCACCTCGGTCGCACCTGCGCCCGCGCCCTGCCCCTGACCGCGGCCCAGGCGGCAATACACTGCCATGTACGCCTCCTTCTGCTTGATGTGCGCCGGCTCGTCTCGGATCAAGCGCGGTGGCTCGTCGTCGTCAAACAAGAAGTACCTCCCATCATGAACGCGGCACAGAGTCGTGTAATGGCCGCAATTAACTGACCGCCCATTATGGTAAACCACACCGACCAACTGCATCTGGGGAAGCCCTGGCAGCCTCAGTTGCTCTTCCACCCACACTGCCTCCCGCGCCTCGGAGCCCCTCCTCAATTGAACCACCAGAACCTGTGGCACACCAGTGGCTCTCGTCTGCCTCACGTGCTTAACCCGGTCGCGCTCGTCGCGGCAGCACCCCGGGCAGCTCTTTTCGATATCTTCAGGAGCACAAAAGTCGCAGTACAACTCCTGCAGCATCAAGGGCCCACCTGGACGCCCATGAACACGCAGCTTCAGCACATCCTCAGCCTCGTACGCGACAGTCTCGTAATTGCACACGTCACACTTCTCCCGCTTCTCCACGACGAACCCGAACATCTGATCAACGCACGTCACCCGCAGATTCACCGCGCGGATGCTATCGAGTTCCCGCTGCGCAAACCGACCTGCCAACATCTCTGCGTCACGCGCAGCCACCATCAGCTTACCCCAATACGCAAACACATCCTGCTGCTGCCACGGGTCATTGAACTCACTCGGCCGCCCCATCACATCGTCGTCGCAGTCAACGCTCGTACGCCGCAGCACACTCACAGGTCCCTGCTGCCAGCGTCGCGAGCACAACTGGTTGTACGTCTCCCACATCCCGCACACGCAACAACGCCCCGTGCCCCGGTCCTCGCACTGCTGCTCTGAATGCCATCGAAGCCACTCCAAGACGGCAGGCGTCCGCAACATCAGCTGCGTCACACTGACCACGTAGCAGGTGTGCCATGGCCGCGGCATCCCTCGGACGGGCACGCACCGCACGCTGTCCCACGAAGCCGCGCGAATGCCAGCCACGTTCGGGACATACATGTCTGCCGGGCACGGTGGCGGCGGAGGCGGGCAGGGGCTCGGCGGCGGCGGAACCGGGCGACCCAAAGCAAACAAACTCTGTGGCCCGAACGCTGCGGATATCGCTTGTTCCCGACGGCGCTGTCGGCGGCCGGCAGCCCGCTGCTGCGTCCGCAAGTACGCCTCTCGATCTCGTTCCTGCGCCTGCTGCCGGGCCAGCGCCGCGGCCTCTCGACCACGCTGTAACCGACTCTGAACCTCCACACCCTCCAGTCTCTGTGACTGATCGCGCGTCGCCTGCAGCACGACTCGCGCGCGCTGCGCCACGGCCCTCATCTTCTGCTCCCGAGATCCAAAGCACGCGTGGGCACGCACATACCCGAACAGCCCATAGTGGTCGGACATGTGGAACTCGGAACCCTCGAAGAACACCTTCCCTTTCCCTACCAAGTGCACCTCGGACCAGAGATCCGCTCCAAAGAGCACCCGGTCACGTCTCTGGCCGACAGCCCCCCTCTCGCCGAGACCCGAATAGAACTTATTGCGGGGCAACCCCAGGATCGGCCCTCATACCATGCGTCCCTCAGACGCAACTGCTCCACGGCTGCCTGCACCTGCGCATCCGTGCTGTTCATGTCGCCCACGATGAGCAGCCGATGGCATTCGTCCCCGCACTTCGCCACAATCTTCCCAAGTATCGCACGACGCCGTTCCCATGACGCGTCCGTGGGCAGGTGCACCGCCGCCACGTGCACATGCCCATCGCCGCCGGCGCCGCCGTCTCCTGGCACATGGACACGGCACAGCACGACCGGATCCTGCCCTGGCACAGCCACAGATTCCGCCCGCAGACCGTGCCTGACGTACAGATGCACATACCCCCTGGACTCCTGCGCCTGCGCAACGCCCGCCAAATGAAACTCCCCTGACAGCTCCTCGTACGCGCCCCCGCCCTCGCACTCCTGCAAGGCAACGACGTCACACCCGCGCGCCTGCCTCCAACGGAGCACCTCGCCAAGAAGCGCGGCGCGCTGATCCCGCGCGGCCCAGGAATGCGGGGCCACGGCAGCGCGATGCCCACCAGCAATGTTCCACGTCGCAAACGACAACGTCGACGCGCCCTCAAGGCCCTCTCCCTCGCCTGCCTCGTCCACGGCCCTCCCCACCACACCCGCCCTCGCCCGGCCCGCGCCCGCCGCACTGGGCCCAGACACATCCGCGCGCGGGGCGACGCCGAAGAGGTCCAGAGCGTCACGGCACTCCTGGTCCGAGAGCAACAACTCCATGACATCCCGCGCACCCCGCGCGCCGACGCCCGCGCGGAAAGACGCGAACGCGCCCCGCAACGCACGACTCACGTCTGGCACGAACGACTCCGCCGACGCATCCAGCACCCTGGCACCGGCCCCGCGACCAACGTGGCCCAGCAGGAGCCCGAGTGCGCCGGCGATCCTCTGCGAAGGCACCCGAACGTGCGGCGCCTCCCCAAACTCTACCACTGGTGGCGGGCGCCGCCCAGCACTGGCCTGTATCGGCCGCAGCAGCGCGTCGATATTCCGAGCGATTCGCCCTGCAACCGCCTCCCTCCGGCCTCGATCGTACACGCACACGGTCAGAGACTCGGCACGCCCGAGCGCCTCCCCCGCCCGACCAGCCTGGACGCGCACGAAGATCCAATCCTGGGGAACGCCAGACACGCTCAGAGCGTCCACGGCAGCAACCATCAGCAACTCCTTCTTATCGCTGACGCAGCTCGCGTCCCAAACGCTCGTCCAGTTGTGCGACACCCGAGCAAAATGCTCTGGGTTCTCCTCCGCGCCGACGTGCTCGCCCACCTTTGCCGAGGCCACAGTCATCGGCAGGTCTAACCCTGAGCACAGCTGTCGCGCCACCTTCAGGAAGAACTCCAACGCCTGACGCTCCAGTCTGCCCTCCGCCAGAGCGCTCTCCGACCGCACGTTCACGACACACTTGTCCATCCGCAGCGCGCAGCCACCGCGAACATCCCCGAACGCATCCTTCATCTTCCTGGCCGCCTTATCCAAGCTCCCGTGCAGTCTCGGCGGCACCAGCGCACCCATGGCCTCCTTCACAGCGCTCATGTGCAGCGGGCCAGGCTCGGTTCCACGACATCGAACACGCGACCATCCCACCGCCCACACGCCACCCACCGATCCACCATCATGTCAGCGACACGGCCCAACAACTCCACTCCGTCGTCGTCCGGGCGCTCCCGCGACAGCCGGGCAGCGGCAGCCCTCAAACGCCCCCGCATCTCTTCCACCGTGTCAACACCTGCGAAATCCTCTGCATCCCCACCCGCCAGCTCCCGCGCGGCCTCGCGTTCCTCCAACGTCACACCGCGCACCCTCTTCCGGTCCAGGAGCCTGTCAGCCACGGCGGTCAGACGCCGCCGCGCGACGTCATCACCCCCGCCTCGGCATCGACAGCCTCAGCCAACGCGGACACGCACGGCGCGCCGTCCTCACCCCAGAGCCAAGTGTCATCATCCACCACTCTGTTCAGACCTCTGAGCCTCTCCGCCTGCGCCGCACGGACGGTCTCGAGACGGCCCAACAATCTCCCCGCCGCACACCTCTCCTCTGCGGTCCACAAATCCGCCTAGCAGTACCCATACTTCCGCAACGTTGACGAAGCGCGCGCCTCCAACCGCAGCTCGAACCGACGGCGCTCCCGGAACGCCGTCGTGTGCCTGGCCCGCATGAAGTCCGCGTGCTCCGGCAGGTCTTCCTCGAACACCAAGTCCCACGGATGCCTGACGCGCGTCGTTGCGACGAACCCGATCCCAGCGACGGCCGCGGTCTTCGCCGACATGTGCACGCGGACTTTCGCCAACGTCATCCCCTGCGCCCTCCAGTGCGTCAAAGCCCACGCCAGCTGCAGCGGGTAGTTCTCGCGCGCGAGGCCGTCCTCCGTCGTGGACGATACAGTCTGCCTCCAGATGGGCACCCAGTTCTTGCGCACAGGATCGTTCTTGAAGAAAGACCGCGGCTCGCCATTCTCGACTTTTCCCAGATCGACGTCGTCGAACTCGACAAAAACACAAATGGGCGCCTGCAAGTCCGGGCGCGCACTGTTGTGCGGGTCCGCCCCGTCCGGCCACATGTACCCGCGCAGCGTGCCCATCGCCCCGTTCATCAACCCCGCCTCGACCCACAATTTCTGCGTCAGCAGCACGCGCGCCCCTTCACACATGTGAAGCTCGTTCTCGATCCCTCGGAAATCGTCGGCCGCCATCTCTTCCGGCCGAGATTTACTTTTATCATTCCAATTGTGATAGGCGCGCAGAGACGCAATGGGCTTGCCACTGGCAGCCGCCACCTGGTACAGCCTCTCCAGGTTCACCCTATCCGCGCCGCAGGCACCCGACGCCCGATCCTTCCTGCCATCCATCAGCAGCGGCGCCGTCTCGAACGCTGCGAGCTCCTCCCTGCCCCCCTTCGTCATCTGCAGCACCGACCTGTTCCGGCGCCTCAACCACGCATGATCCGACTGGTCCCACGTGCACTGCGCCATTCCTTTGGTCACCTCCAGAAAAAGATCGGCATCCCGCCGGTACTCCGCCTGCCGCTCGGCGGACAGACCCTCCTTCTTCCCACTCCATCTGTGCACGCGCCGTAGCACGGCGACGTCCTGGAACGTATTGCGCACAAACTGGCCCGTGGCCACCAACTTCTCCGTGCTCCACGCATCGTCTGGAGTGCGCTCCGCCCCCCTCGGCTTATTTTTCCCATGCCCCTCATACTGGCCCATTCGATACAACGGATCGTCGCCGATGGGCGGCGCCTGCTGCGGATCTCCTGCCAGCACGACATCCTTCCCGCCGAGATACACTGGCTCGTCCTCCTCCATCTTCCTCCCCTTTCCTCCTTTTCCGCCTCCTCCGCGTGCCGCAAACTTCGCATCCGTGCCCAGAGTGTCCTGCACCTTGTACTCGATCTTTCCCAACATCTGCCGCCCGATCATACTCATCTCATCCAACACAAACAGCTTCGCCTGCCGCAACCGGTCCCGCGTCCGCAAGAAGCGTTCACCGCCCTTTTGCTTCCAAGGCCCGCAGTACCCCACCGGAACACCGAAAGCCCTGTGCAGAGTAGTCGCCCATACTTCAACTGGAACGAGGCGCACCCTGTCGGAGCAGCCAGCAAACAGCAATTCCGCACCTCCTCATCAATCTCCGACTGAGAGCGCCTTCCCTCCCGCATCCCACCCCGGAGGCCCGGCACCCGATCCATTCTGGTCCGCGGAGCCGGCTGACGCGCCCTCTGTCGCCTCGCCGCCACAAAACTACGCACCGTGCGCGACTTCCCCGTGCCTGCCACGCCCGTGACCATCAGGCGGAGCGGGTCCTTCTCGGAGTGGCGTCCATCCATAACGATGTCGTGGGCAAGCTTCTGCCAGGGGTCCAGGTCTTCGCGCAAGACGACCTCGGCCCCGTCACCCACGTTGGCCTTGCCGTACCAGACATCCCGCAGCTCCTCGAGGCGCCGCTTCTCCCCTGTGGACACATTGCACGGTTCATCCAGCCAATTGAAATCCTTCGGGTTCACACGCACCCTCCCGCGAACGTCCTCCCGCGCCACATCCCCGCCGCGCACGTCTGCCGCCTGCACCGCGGGGCCCGCCGCGCTAACACGCTCATCCGCTGGGCGGCGATCCCACTCGGACACCTCCCCCGCACCTGCGGCACCCTCCACACCCTCCCCTGGTCGCGGGCCGCGCAACACGATATCCCGAGGCTCCTCGTTGGGATCGTCCTCGGCGTTCTGCGCGAGTCTGTCCACCAGCTCCTCCAAGTCCTCCCCCGACTCCGCCGCATCGCTCTCTCTGCCAGCGTCACCCTCCCTCGAGCCACCGTCGGATTCCTGGCCCCCCACGTCGCCCGCGGCGTCGCCCGCCCCAGCGTCACGCCCCTGCAGCCGCGCCCGGTGCCGACGCACCATCTCGCGGCGCGTCCGCCTCAGCAGCTCGCGGTTGGTCCGCACCCCACCAGCCTCCAAGATTGCGCCCAGCACCTCCTTGTAGAACGGATTCGCGCGTTCGTACTGCTCCACGACCCACGCCGGCACCCACTGTCAGAGCATCGGGTCCGTGAGCATCTCCATCAACATATCTCCCCAGAACCGATCCTCCCTGCACCTCCAAGCCGCCCCCCCCGACTTGAACCACAGATCCTGCACTCCCAGGAACCGATCGCCCCCAGCATGGGGCACGAAATCCGTGGCCCCAATGCAGACTTCCGGCACAGGGCGGACGTCGCGCCGCATCTCTGCACCGATCATGGCTCTGCGGTCCGCCGTCGCCACGTGCCGCCAGTGCGCGATGACGTTCGCCCGCGCGTACGCCTCGTGGCAGGCGTGCTCCACGTTCGCACACTCCGCGCTATAGCCGGGCGTCACCTGCAGGCACACCGCAGGGTTCCCGCGCCTCAGCTTCCCTCGATACACAGCGTACTTCCAGTAAAACTCGAAGAGTGACACATCGCGCACCTCCTCCTCCGTGATGGACCCGTCGCCCCGGGCCCGCTGGCGCCGCACCAACTCCAGGCGCTTGTCGAACTTGTCCACTTTGCTATCCCAGTGAACCGGCTCATCACCGACTTGTCCCGCAGTGCGGACGCAGGCTTCAGGGCACGCGCGCCCGTCGTGTTCAGAGTCACGACGGGCATCATGGACAAGACCATTGGCAAGCGCAACCCCAGCAGCGCCACTTCGTAACAATGGTAATCCCTCTCCCCGAGCATCCTAGCGAAGAACTTCTGGATCGAGCGTCGGAGGAAGTCGGTGCCCTCGCTGTCGGGAACGTACGCGCAGACCTCGTTGACGGCGTCGTCCAGCACCTCCTTGATCTTCCGCGAGCCCTTGGGCGCTTTCGTCGCATATTTCGTGACGTACTCCACAACGGCCCACAGGTTCAGGACGGGGCGCCAATCGATGTTCCCCATATTGGCCAGGAGCACGTGCTCCTAGTAGCTGTTGCAGAGCCGGTCGTTCCTCGGGAACACCGCCTGCCAGTGGCCCTCCCTGCGCCCCTTTTCCATCCGGAACGGTCTCGGCCCGACGCGGCCCCACCTCTCTCGCGGAAAATCATACCGGCAGAACACGCACCCCTCCTTGCCACGCGCACACGCATGTACCCCGAGCTTCGGCGGGCCCATGCCATGCTTCGTGTGGCGCGCAACCCTGTTCACCAGCGCGGACACCATTCTCCGAACCGGCTGCACGTCCACCGTCCCTGCTGCCTCGGACTGAAAGGCCTCGTCCAGAACCTTCCGCAAGTTCAAGCACTCCGGCGCAGACGCAGGCACGCTCCGGACCGCCCGGGCCTCCGACGTCTCAGCATCAGCCTCGTCTTCCATCTCCACGTCAACATCGAAGGCCCCAACCTCATCGTCCCACGTGTATCTGCACGCGCCCGCGTCATCATAGCAGGGGTTCCACTCCGAGACCACGTGCCCGAAGAACTCATAGAACCGCTTCTCCAGAACGCTCTGCAGCGAAACGTTCTCGTGTTCTGGCTTCAGCACTCCGAAATCAGCGCCAGCACCCGTCAAGCGCTGCAAGCGGGCCCCATCAGGAACTCCAGCAGGCCGACCCGCACCGGCGTCCTCTGCGCCGTCACCGCCCTCACCGTCCTCCACAGGACTCCCTCCCGGCGCGTCCACAGGCGCGGAAATCTCTCGGCCGACACGCTCGAACGCGACATCTCGTTCTCCCCCCCGACCTCGCGCACCCTCATCAACATCAACGATCACCAACCACCCGCGATCCACCAACGCGTCAAGCAGCGCGTCAGCCCTGCCCACGAACTCATCCTCATCGTCGTCGTCCGCGCCATCCTCACTCCCAGACCCTGAAGCCGCCGGACCCTCACCCCCACGACCCCTGGATGCCCGCGCGCCTGGCCGGCCGGCAGCGGCGCGCAGCACCTGCTCCAGGACCGCGAGAGCAGCGGCGCGGCGCTTCTGCACCTGCGGGGGCCAAGCCATCGGCCCCGCCTCCAGCGATGGCAAGCAAACACGCCGCCAAGTCGCTGGTCACGCTCGGCGGGAGCATGTCGCCCTCCCCGTCCACGTCCGCACGCACCCGCGCAACCTCGGGCCCGGGCAACCCTACGCTGAACCCGTGGTAGTGCAGATTCCCTCCCGCGCCACACTCGGCCCTGGCCATGGCATGTACTTGAACTGCTCAGAGTGCGGCAGCACTGCAGGCATCACCATCCGCATGTTCAGCTCCACCCGCAGGGCCATCATGTACGCCACCAGGTCCGGGTTGTCCCGAGCGAACCGAAAGCGCTCCTCTCGCCCGTCACCCACCCAATCCCCGAGAGCGCGCTCCCCTGCCGCCCGCGCCCCCCGGCCTCCTCCCAAGCGCTGAATGTCAAACGCGGCATTGTAGAACGGATTCTGCGTCCACCAGATGGACGGGCGCCGGCCGAGCCCGACAACATCCGGCACGAGAGGCCGCCTGCGCTGAGTCCGCCCGTTCCCCGCCGGCAAGTCCATCTCGCGCAGGAACCGCCTGCCGACAGGCTCCGCGCCGTCCGCCAGAGGGCCCTCGACACAGGGCGGGTGCCAGGACAGGTGCTTCACGGTACTCTGCAACTTCTTGGACTCATAGGACCAATGCATCGTGGTCGAGGGCACGTCGCGCCCAACGTTCGCCAGCTGACCCACCAGGATCCGCACGCGGTCCTCGCTCTCCAAGATCTGCCTGAGCCCACCCTTGGTCATCACACTCGGGCCCTGCACCGCGAGCCCCGCCCGCCTGCACATGGTCCGATACACGCCGAAGCCCTTCGCCCGTGCCTCGTTCAGGAGCAGCACGTTCACCATAGCCCTCATCACGCGCTGCCCACGCGGACCACCAACGAACTGCCCGGTGCGGTAGCGCATCAGGTGCTGCACCCACTCCTGCACGGAGACCCGGCGAGGGCGGTCCTCGAAGAGGTCGCCGATGCCCATCGGGAACTCCAGCGGGAACGCCCTCGCGAAGCGACCGACAGAGCGCGCCGGGATCGGGTCGTCACTCTGGCCGGGCCACCCGTAAATCATCCGCTCTCCCTTCCGCGCGACCACCTCGTCCTCGTCAAACTCCGGCAAATTCTCCTCCACGCACCCCGTATCCTTGTCCTGAGCAGCTCCCACGAACCTGCCGGCCATGGCCAACTCCAGCATCACATCGTCCAGGACCGCCTCCGGAGTCACGCCCCCGTCTGGGTCAGAGAACGGCCCCCCGACCCGCGGCCCGAACCAGTCCACGAGGAAATCGACGCGCACGCACTCCACGGGCACCCGATCCCTCTGCACGGCCACCACTGTGCTCTCCCCCCGCGCCGCGTCCAGCAAGCGCCCGAACAGGTCCTCCGTCGTCTCGTCATCACCAAACTTCAGCCCCTCCACATGGCCCTCCGCCTCCGGCTGCAGCCCCGCCCACCATCGCTGCACAGCCCCGCCGTACCTGAACTGCGCCTTCTCGAGCCAAGCACTGAACACATCGTGAACGACGGCCATGGCCTCGTCTCCGTCCCCGACATCGAACTGGTCCTCATCTGCCTCCATCGCACCACCGTCGCCCGCGGCGTCCTGGCCGCCCTCGTCGCCACGCTGTGAGCCGTCGCCGTCGCGGACTCTCGCCCCTCGCTGAGCCTCATCACGCGGCCCCACGAAGTGCACGTCGAAACCCGCGGCAATGAACTGCCGCGGCGTGACGACGTCGACGCCACACGGAACAGTATCCCTGGCAATGGCCTCCGCCCGAGACACCGGCCCCGGCCCCTCGGCTTCCCCCGCCTCGTCCCCCGACAGCACGGCGCCGTCGTCGCTCTCCTTCGGCGCATAGCACCGGATGATGTCGTCGTCCGGCAGCACATCAAACAAACGCGGGTCGTAGTACTTGTGCATGGGCTCATTCGCAGCGCCGCCCAGGCGCCAGGGCCCGTACGAGCCGGCGAACGCGCACAGCGCCCGCAGCAGGTGCCCACAGTAGCGCCAGCGCACGTGCAGGCCCTCGACCACCTCCTTCCCGAAACCAACGTTCCGACGCAGCATCAGACTGAAGGGCACCTTCCTCGGGTGCCAGGGCAGCATCACCCGCGGCTCCACGTTCTCCTGAAGCTCCCTCCCCCTGCCGCCATGGTCGTAGTCGAGGATCACTTCCCCACTGAGCAGCACCTCCGCGACCCGACCGGGAAACACCAGGCGCCCGTACACGTCCACGCCGAAGCGCTGCCGCTCCTCGTCCGTGCCCCCCGCGGCAATGCGCTCCGGGCGGTGCGGGTCGTCGGGGCGCTCGCCAGGTCCGCGCACCGTGTTCACGCGATCCCCGACGCGGTACCCCTTCATTAGCTCGTGACGCCGCGCGAACCCGGCCACATCCTGCGGGAACGAGATGATGTTCTTGCGGAACTTGCGCAGCCCTGTCCGAGACATGTGGCCAGATGCACCTGCATGTGGTCCAGAGCAATGAGCAGGCTCTCCGTGAGCGTGGCCTGGTCGAACAGGTCGCGCAGGTCATCGGAGGGGAACCGGAAGCACGGGTCCATGTGATTCTGCGCGGTGCGGAGACACACCACCTGATACAGGTCGTCTTCCGTGGGCGCGGCCGCCGCCTGCTTGTCCAGATCCCGCCTACACCGCATGCACACGCCCGCGCACTCCAGGGCGAAGCCATCCGGCGGGTCGCTCGGCGGCACCTCGTCCCACTCGGCCACCTCCGTGCTGCACGCAGCCAGCCCGTCCCCGCCGCGACGAAGCAGCAGCATCTCATCCGCCAGCTGGTCCGGCGGCTCGAAGGCAGGGTGGAACGCCGGGAACCTCTCCTGGCACTCGTGGCACGTGAACTTCACCATGCGCGTCAGGATCGCCTGCGCCGCCTGCACGGCCCGCACGGACGCATCGCGCAGCTGCACGTCATACTTCGCCACGCGCAGCGGCACCGTCTTCAGCGCCAGCAGCATGCACTTCTGGTGAACGTCCCCTGCAGCAACACGCGCTCGTTGGTCTACACGCCCGCCGCAGCGCTCGCGCAAACGCGCCTCCACACGAATCTCCCAATGCTCCGATTCTGGCGCGGATCCAAACACAAACGACTCCGCGACGCCCGGGCCGGCACCTTCCGACGACCTCCCAGGCGCCCATCTGGTCCGAATAACGGCCCGCAAATCATTCCCGTACCGACCGCGCTTCCTCGCTCGGCGCCCCCGGCCACGACCCGCGCGACCCGCCCCCCGAGCTCCCTGACCGGCCTGCTGCAGCGCGTCGAGCCCCTCCTTCGCAGTGCGCTCGCCCGCGCCCCCCTCGGGCAGCAGCCCCGCCACGCCGGCGTCCTCCTGCAGCTGGCCCACCCAGACGCGCCCGGGATTCTCCCCCTCCTCTGCTCTGCGCTCCCGCGGGCCCTGGCCCCGCCACCACGCCCCCGCCATGTGCGCGGGCTCCGTCCACACGGCAGGCCGCTCCACAGGCAACACGACCACGTCGTCATCCCGAACCACGTTCGCTGCGAAGCCGGCCGCGACCCGCGACTCGCGCTGCCACAGAGCCTGGAAATCGTCCGCATCGCCCCCGTCCGGCTCATCGCAGCACCTCACCGCCCGCCACTGCGTCCCGCCGCTCTCGGACACGACCGGCGTCTGCAACATACTACACTCGAAACGCACTCGGGGCCACTCCGAGCGACGACGGAAATCTCCTCCACGGCTATCGCCTCCCAAGACGAACGCTCCGCGCTCGGCCCACGACCGCGCGCGCGATCCTCCAGCTCCAGCAGCACGCGCCCGAACTGTCCTGGCCGCCCCGGCTCCATCAGCGCAACCCACAACTTATCACCGTCCGACCCCTGGATCCGAAAACTACCCCGGTCGCACTGACGGCACAACACCAGGTACTCGCGGACGGCACCGACCAATGCCACCATCCGCTTGTCCTTCAGGTGGGGCACGGACGCAACTGCCCACGCCCGCGCATCCCCACCTCCGGTTAGCGACAATCCCGCGCGGCGCGGCGCGCTTCCGCGCCCCTCCTCGGCCGCTCGAGCCTCTGCCCAGTCTGCCTCCGTCGGCGGCCCAGCACCAGCGAAACGCACCAGCTCCGCATCGAGCGCGCTGCGCACCTCGCGCGGCAGCGGCGCCGCGTCTTCTTCCGAGGCGCACTCATGATCTGACGCAGAACGCTCGTCGTCGCAATCCGAAGCCGATGACTCCGCCATGCCGCCGCAAGCCTCGCCACCACCGCCCTCCTCATCCACGGCTCCGCGGACCGCACCGCCCGCTTCGGCCCATTCTTCGGCGGACGTCTTGCGCTCGAGTCTCCGGCGCCCCCAACGCGCCTCCGGCACCTCCGCGCCCCCCTCGCCAGCTCGCCCCTCCTCCGCGCCCCTGCGCCCCGCACCGCTCTCAGCGGCCTCTGCCTCGGACGTCTTGCGCCCCAGCCGCCGCTTCCGCGCCGCCGCCACCCCCGCGGCGCCCTCCCCCGCACGCCCGGACCCCGCGGCCTCGCGCCCCGCGTCGCCCCCAGCAGCCTCTGCCTCGGACGTCTTGCGCCCCAGCCGCCGCTTCCGCGCCCCGCCGCGCACCGCGGCGGGCTCGGCAGCCTCCGCCTCGGACGTCTTCCGCCCCAGGCGCCGCTTCCGAGCGCCGCCGCGCACCCCCCCCCACCCCCGCCCTCGTCCGCGCCGCCGCCCTGCTGCATCGCACCCTCCACGGCGTCGCCGCCCCCCCCACCGAGCGCAGCGTCCTGGTCTCTCGACGCACCAGCCGCCGCCGCACACCGAAGCGCCGCCCCCCTCAACCACTCCTCCCAATCCAAGTCGGTATCGCGAACCTTGTAATACTCATCCCCTCGCGCGCGCGCAGCGCAGGCAGGCAGAAGCAGGCGCCAGCAGTGGCACCGATCGCACTGCGCCCAATTCCGCATACAGAACAAGTGCGACGCCCCGTCGTCGGCTCCCCCGCACGCCTCGGGCCCGGCGCCGCCGTCGCCGCCCCCCTGCGGATCCTCTCCGGGCGAATGCCCCATTTTCTCGTTCGCGTGCAGCCTGTTCTCCTTCGAACGCGGATCAATGTGCGGATAGCACTGCGGGCCTGCGTACGGCTTCAGATACTGCTGCTTCATTGGGTACCGCCGGATCTCCTCGCTGGTCAACCGCAACGCCTCCACGCAGTCCTTCTCGCTACATTCCATGTCGGAAGCTTGCAGCTGCCCCAGGTACTTGTTGAAGACCGCCCTGCTGTACCACATGAACACCTTCCCCCCCTGCTGCCCATTGTAGGACTCCCTCTCCGATCCGAACCGAGTAGTTCCCTTCCCGCAGCGATCCTGCAGTGTCCGCACCCCGGCCCCCTTCTCGTATACGAAGCCAGAACGGCCATGGTTCTTATGGATTCGGAGATTGTCATGGACTTGCTTGAGGCACTGCTCGTACTCACTGTTCGTTAACACAAATCGCCCGTGCTAGTCCACATCACACAAGGACTTCAGCTCAGGCTTCATCTTCGACGCCACGTCCCACATCGCGTGCCGCGCGTACCACTGCTTAGATGGCTTGTTCGCCTTGAGCGCGAACTCCATGAACTTGTCCAACGCGCCTGCAGGAATCGGGCCCCTGACGCGCCCGCGCGGGCACCCATATCGAGCGCACTTCCCGCACACGTCGCCCCCCGTCTTCGGCCGAAACCGGCACTGCTCTCGCCCCCAGCCCCCCCCCACGTCAGCCCTTTGCAGCGGTCCTCGTCCACGTAATCCGGCTGGAACTGCCGGGACTCTGCCTCGGACGCAAGCACCCCGTCCGCGGCCCCGCGCTTCCGGCGTGCTCTCCGGCCACCGCGCGGACGCGCGGCCGGCCCGCTGCCATCGCTTGCGCCATCGTCAGCACCCCCGACGTCCACGGTCACTCCAGGGATGACAGGCATCTCCTCGCCATCAGAATCGCTCGGCGGCGCCGCGGCCGAAGCCGCGCCCCGAAGAGCGCGCCTCGCAGCCGCTGCCTGCGGTGCGACGGCGTCCGATCGCGCCCGAGCAGCCCCCGCGTCATCCTCTTCCACCGTAACCCCTGGAAGCATAGGCATGTCCTCACCCGAATCGCTCTCGTCCCCAGACGCACGGCCATGCGTGGCGGCCGCAGCTGCAGGTCGACGAAGCACGGACGCCCCCGCAGCATCGCCCGAATCGGCATCGTCGACGGTGACTCCCGGGATGACTGGCATGTCCTCGCCAGACGTCGACGGCGCCCCATCCTCACCGGTCGCGCGTCGCTCCCGCGCAGCAACGCCCGCCATGACGTTCGGGTTCTGCGCACCGCGGAGATGCGCACCTCGCTGGCTTTTCGCGGCGGCCTTCTTTTTCGGCGCACTCCTCTTCGGCGCGCATGCAATCGACCGCAGCCACGGCGCGGCGCCTGCGTCTCCGAGAGATACGCCAGCGGCCAAGCGACCGTCCACATCAACGACCGTCGCGACATGGCCCTGTGGGTACCACACAACGCTGCCGATCTCGGCCCCCCCCGCGAAACCCAAAAACCATGCGCCGGAACACTCCCGACGCAGTAAGCCATCTGCACTCTCCGCCTCATAAACTCGCATCCTCGAACGGCGCGCCTCCAGCCAATCCTGCACGATAGCAAAGTTCGCCTTCTCCGCCGAGTCACCGCACGCCCCAGCTCCGGAATCATTAGCGCACTGCAACTCGAAGAAGCACTCCGCCTGCGCGCGCGCGCCAGCACCCCCGCACCGAGCGACACTCAATTGCAGACACTTATTCCGCCACGGCCCCAGGCGATCTCCCGCATCAACAACTCCGAGTCGCCCCGACGCGACGCCACGTCTAAGGCGCCGCCGCCACGCGCGGGACGCGCCAGACCCCCCAGCAGCACCGAGTCGTCCCACGCGGGAACACACATCCCAGAAAACACCTCCCAGCGCGGCGAAGACACAGGCCACGCGCAGAGCCGCATCGCCAACGCACTGCCCCGCCCTCTGCGACGCCCTCCAGGCAGCGCCCCCCACGCACTCGTCCGCGCCCGGCCCGCCCTGGCCTTGGCAGCGCGGATGCCAATGCCGGGAGAGAACCTGCGCGCGCACACGCGCCGCCCCCCGCACCTCCGCGCGGAGAGCCCACGCAGGCCACAGTAAAACCACTTGGCGACCCAAACCTTCGCGGCAGACGGCGCCGCATCGGACGGAGCGTCCACGTCGCGCCAGAAGCTCTCTCTCTCTTTCCACATCCGCGCGCGCGCCATCGCGCGCGTCACAGCGCGGCCACCCGAAAGAATTTGTGGCCTTGGCGGGAACAGACCCAGCGCAGCGAAAACTAAAGCTGCAATCAGCGCAACCTCCCCGACTGACAGCGCAGACACCCGCGCTTCCAGAGACGACAGCGCCACGCGCGGGGTGGACACCGAATCGACAGCCCGCGCCGCTCGGGCATTCAGAAACTGCTGCAGTCGCGCGCTTCTCCGCCCCCCAGCGCCGCGCGGGACACCCGGGCACGCCGCGGCAACTCATCGCGCGCACGCGGCGACTCATCGCGCGGAAGCGGGCGCGGCACGACCAGAAGCGGGACACGGACCGCCATCTCTTCGTTACGCGCCGCCGCCGCCTCCGTCCGCCGCGCCCACTCCGCCTCCCGCCGCGCGCAGCGCGACCTCCGAAGCGACGCGCGGCGCGCCTTGCAATGCGCTTGCTGCTCGCGCTCCGCCGCCTCCCAGGCGGAATCTTCCACGACTTCCTCCCTGAACACGTCGTGCTCTGCGCGCAAGCTCTCACGCAGCCGGTCCTCCCACTCAACTGATCCCCCCAGCGGCAGGGCGCGCTCCGCGCCCCGCACAGACGGAGCCGGGATCGAGGCCACGGCCGCGACAGAAGCCGAGGCCAACGCCGGTGCCCAAGCGGAAGCCAACACCGGGGCTGGCCTGACAACGTCGTCAGCTCCAAACCAATCGTCGTCAGCGTCAGTCTCGTCGTCCTTGTCACAATCGCTGGCGGCAGAATCGGAACACTGTCGCGGAAAATTCGCGATAGTTTCCCCCTCCCCGCGCGCTGCCTCCGAAGAGACACATCCGCACCGAGCGGCCAACGGAGCAGAAGACCCTCGGGAAAAATCGGCGAGGGCATCCCCCTCCGAGAGCGCCCTTCCCGAAACGCCCGCTCGGCCCAGCAGACCACACGCCGGAGCAGAAAACCGCTGCGAAAAATTCGCGATAGTTTCCCCCTCCCAGCGCACTGACCCAGAGGCCACCTCCCCGCGCCGCACAGCCCGCGCTGGCGCCGAAAACGCCAGCGAAAATTTCGCGAGCGTTTCGTCCTCCCAGCGCAGACCGCAGTCGCGTCCGCCCACCGCGCCCGCCGCGCGCGCAGAATCGAGAAACTCTCGCGGAAAATTCGCGATAGTTTCCCCCTCCCAGCGCGCTGCCTCCGAAGAGACACATCCACACCGAGCAGCCCCCGGAGCAGAAAACCCTCGGGAAAAATCCGCGAGCGGTTCCCCCTCCGAGGGCGCAATTCCCGAGACGCCCGCTCGGCCCAACAGGCCACACGCCGAAGCAGAAAACCGTCGCGAAAAATTCGCGATAGTTTCCCCCTCCCAGCGCACTGACCCAGAGGCCTCCTCCCCGCGCCGCACAGCCCGCGCTGGCGCAGAAAACGCCCGCGAAAAATTCGCGAGCGTTTCGTCCTCCCAGCGCAGACCGCAGTCGCGTCCGCCCACCGCACCCGCCGCGGCACCGCCACACCACGCTTCCGCACATACAGACATTCTCTCCAAACCTTCATTTCCTTCATTGTAACCCGATGTGATGAACCACCGAGTCCCCATGGCACCAGGCCAACCCGGAGGGGAACCAGGGCCCGCTTTCGCGGGACTTTCCCCGGCCGCACAGCGTGGCGCGACCAGGCGCCCAGCCGGAGCTGGGCTTCCACAACAGCTAGCTGCCAAGGGAGAGGAGACTCCCGAGCGCCCGCTGCATAGGTCCTTTGTTTAGCCTCGGTAGGATCGAGGTGCCCTTCACTACTATCTCTCTCGGAGAGTGGAGACTCCCGAGCGACTGCCGTGAAGTGTCGATGAACCCCGGTGTGGTTAACCCGGAGGTGTCCGCGCATCGCACCCGCGGAGGGAGAGCCGGCATCAACCCAGCGTTTCTCTCGATCACTCGAGAGCACAACCGCGTACGCGGCCGAGCCTTCCCCCACAGCGTGCTCGAAAGCTTCTGCGGGCTCCAGCGTTTCCTCAGATTGCTCTGAGGCACACCCCGAAGGGCGGCCCGGGCAGGAGAGCCCAGGTCTTGAAGAGAAAGGTTCCCGGGTTCTCACCGGGCACGCCGCAGTCCCCGGAGGGAGCCACAGCTCTGCTGGGCTTTCACCAACTCCTCCACCGCCTCCCGGAGGAAGCAGCAGAAGGTCGTCGCGGGTTTGCACCGGACGCGCCGCACTCCGCGCAGGGACGCACGACTCTGCTAGGCTTGCACCAGCTCCCCCACCGCCACCCGGAGGCAGCAGCAGGTCCTGGGCTTTCACCAGGTGCCCCGCCATCTCCTGTGAGACAGCAGATCTCCCTCGGGTTAGCCCCGAAGGTAGGCCCAGAGCCCGCCGCCGCTCCCTGCGGAACGACTGCAGACCCCCGGGCCGCGCTAGAAGCTCAAGGCTCCTTGAGCCTAAAGGAAGAGAAGGAGGAGCGCCTGTGGAGGCTGCGCGGCGGCGGCGGCCCCCCCCCCCTCGTCGTCGTCGTCGTCGTCGTCGTCGTCGTCGTCGTCGTCGTCGTCGTCGTCGTCGTCGTCGTCGTCGTAGTCGTCGTCGTCGTCGTCGTCGTCGTCGTCGTCGTCGTCGTCGTCGTCGTCGTCGTCGTCGTCGTCGTCGTCGTCGTCGTCGTCGTCGTCGACCCTCCCGCTCCCTCGCCGCTGCTGCCCTCTGCTTGCCTTGCCCTGCTGCGCTCCCCGCCGCTGCCCTCGCCGCTGCCCTCCCGCTGCCCTTTGCTTGCTTGCCCTCCCCGCTGCTGCCCTCGCCGCTGCTCCCGCTCCCTCGCCGCTCCCTGCTGGCCGGCCCCCCTCTGCTTGCCTTGCCCTGCTGCGCTCTCCGGGTGCCCCCACGCCGGCCCCTCGCGCCTCCGTCGTCGTCGCTGTCGCCCCTCCCGCTCCCTCGCCGCTGCTGCTGTTTTCTGCTCCCTGCTGGCCGGCCCCTCCTCTGCTTGCCTTGCCCTTCTGCTCTCTCCCGCTGCCCCCCCGCCGCCCCCCAGCCGCGACCGGCCGGAGCCGCAGCCGCGGCCGCGGCCGCTGCTGGAAGAAAAAACCACCGCGAAAAATTCCCGATAGTTTTCCCCCTCCCAGCCGCAGCCACAGCCGGAGCCGCAGCCGCGGCCGCGGCCGCGGCCGCGGCTGGAAGAAAAAAAACACCGCGAAAAATTCGCAATAGTTCCCCCCCTCCCAGCCGCAGCCACAGCCAGAGCCGCAGCCGCGGCCGCGGGCGCGGCTGGAAGAGGAAAACCACAGCGAAAAAATCGCAATACTTCCCCCCTCCCAGCCGCGGCCAGAGCCGCAGCCGCGGCCACGGCCGCGGCCGCGGCTGGAAGAGGAAAACCACCGCGAAAAATTCGCAATAGTTTCCCCCTCCCAGCCGCGGCCGCAGCCACAGCCAGAGCCGCAGCCGCGGCCGCGGGCGCGGCTGGAAGAAGAAAACCACCGCGAAAAATTCGCGGTAGTTTCCCCCTCCCAGCCGCGGCCGCAGCCGCAGCCGCAGCCGCGGCCGCGGCCGCGGCTGGAAGAGGAAAACCACCGCGAAAAATTCGCGATAATTTCCCCCTCCCCGCCGCGGCCGCAGCCGCAGCCGCGGCCGCGGCCGCGGCCGCGGCTGGAAGAAGAAAACCACCGCGAAAAATTCGCGATAGTTTCCCCCTCCCAGCCGCGGCCGCAGCCACAGCCAGAGCCGCGGCCGCGGCCGCGGCCGCGGCTGGAAGAAGAAAACTATCGCGAAAAATGCGCGATAATTTCCCCCTCCCAGCCGCGGCCGCAGCCGCAGCCGCAGCCGCGGCCGCGGCCGCGGCTGGAAGAGGAAAACCACCGCGAAAAATTCGCGATAGTTTCCGCCTCCCAGCCGCGGCCGCAGCCACAGCCAGAGCCGCAGCCGCGGCCGCGGCCGCGGCTGGAAGAAGAAAACCACCGCAAAAAATTCGCGATAATTTCCCCTCCCAGCCGCGGCCGCAGCCGCAGCCGCAGCCGCGGCCGCGCCTGGAAGAGGAAAACCACCGCGAAAAATTCGCGATAGTTTCCCCCTCCCAGCCGCGGCCACAGCCACAGCCGCAGCCGCGGCCGCGCCTGGAAGAGGAAAACCGTCGCGAAAAATTCGCGATAATTTCCCCCTCCCAGCCGCGGCCACAGCCACAGCCAGAGCCGCAGCCGCGGCCGCGGCCGCGGCTGGAAGAAAACCACCGCGAAAAATTCGCGATAGTTTTTCCCTCCCAGCCGCGGCCGCAGCCCCAGCCAGAGCCGCGGCCGCGGCCGCGGCTGAAAGAAGAAACCCACCGCGAAAAAATCGCGATAGTTTCCCCCTCCCAGCCGCGGCCGCAGCCACAGCCAGAGCCGCAGCCGCAGCCGGAGCCGCAGCCGCGGCCGCGGCCGGGGCTGGAAGAAGAAAACTACCACGAAAAATTCGCGATAGTTTCCCCCTCCCAGCCGCAGCCGCAGCCGCAGCCGCGGCCGCGGCGCGGCCGCGGCTGAAGAAGGAAAACCACCGCTGAAAAAATCGCAATGGTTTTCCCCTCCCAGCCGCGGCCGACGCCACAGCCAGAGCCGCAGCCGCGGCCGCGGCCGCGGCTGGAAGAAGAAAACCACAGCGAAAAATTCGCGATAATTCCCCCTCCCAGCCGCAGAAGCAGCCGCAGCCGGCTGGAAGAGGAAAACCACCGCGAAAAATTCGCGATAGTTCCCCCCTCCCAGCCGCGGCCGCAGCCAGAGCCGCGGCCGCGGCCGCGGCCGCGGCTGGAAGAAGAAAACCCCGCAAAAACCGCGAAATTCGCGATAGTTCCCCCTCCCAGCCGCAGCCGCGGCCGCGGCCCCGGCTGGAGAGGAAAACACGCGAAAAATTCGCGATAATTTTCCCTACCAGCCGCGGCCGCAGCCGCAGCCGCGCGCGGCGCGGCGCGGCTGGAAGAGAAAACCACGTTTCGAAAAGTGCGATAGTTCCCCCCCCAGACGCGGCCGCAGCCACAGCAGAGCGCGGCCGCGGGCCGCGGCCGAGGCTGGAAGAAGAAACTATCGGCGAAAAAATCGCGATTAATTCCCCTCCCCGCCGCGGCCGCAGCCGCAGCCGCAGCCGCGGCCGCGGCCGCGGCTGGAAGAGGAAAACCACCGCGAAAAATTCGCGATAGTTTCCCCCTCCCAGCCGCGGCCGCCGCCACAGCCAGAGCCGCAGCCGCGGCCGCGGCCGCGGCTGGAAGAAGAAAACCACCGCGAAAAAATCGCAATGACTTCCCCCTCCCAGCCGCAGCCGCAGCCGCAGCCGCGGCCGCGGCTGCGGCCGCGGCCGCGGCTAGAGGAAGAAAACCACCGCGAAAAATTCGCGGTGGTTTCCCTCTCTGAGCCGCGGCCGCAGCCACAGCCGCAGCCTCAAATCTATTTTACATACTTCGTATCATAATCATATGTGGTCCTTCGATTGCACAACTACGCTGCTTACTTCATATCACTCCGCGGCACCCCCTCTCTGCCCACCGCGGCTCCCCCTCTCCTTGTGCGTGGCCTCCGCGGCACCCCCTCTCTGCTGAGGGGCGGAGGTGGCTCGGGCGGCTGCGGCCTTCGGTTTCGCTGACGAGAAGTACTAGAAGCTCAGGACCTGGGCATCCTTTCTAAGGCCCGTACGGTCCATCTCAGCAACTCTCCATCCCCGCTACACCTCCGGTCCGTCTTACGTTCCGCTCTGGCCCGACTTTAGGAAACAGGGCGCCCCCACACGGTCTAACTTGGGACTAGCCCCTTTGACCGTGTGCCGCTACCGTGTTCCAGGGACGAAGCCTGCCACAGCTCCGCCCCAGCAGTCTCTGGCAACTGCCCGTACCACCAGTCCTTGGGTCCGGCT
>CAUYUJ010008793.1:7500-38059 GCA_963575745.1 Prorocentrum cordatum | reverse complement strand
TCCTCCTCCTCCTCCTCCTCCTCTTCCGCCTCCTCCTCCTCCTTCGCCCCCCCCCTGCCCCATCCTACACCTGGGATCGTGAACGCTCGTGTCCCTTCCCCGTGGCCTGCAATCTCACTCGGCAAGCCTGGCGCAGATATGGACCCGAGGGCGACGATGAACAAATGAGGCGATCGGAAGAAAGACTGCAACCGTGAACTTTCCTAGCGATGTTCCCCGGAGTTTGTCGAAGTTCCCGGCTCAATCCCGCGGCAAAAGAACATGTTGTGCACAGTGGTTGATGTCGGCAGAGCTTGCAGATGCAACGGCCTGCCGATTCAACCCGCTCCCCTGGTCCCCACAGGGAACTCTGAGCCTCCCTGGCCAACTCCGCCGCACTGGCAGAACCATCGACGATGCCCCTCCATGGGATGCACAAAGACGTACTGGTACTATATGTCCTCCTTGGAGGCAAGCGTCCGACCCGAACAGGTAGCATGCCCATCTTGTAGTACTTCGTTTCCCGAGCGGTGTGGCCAGCAGGCGCCCGCCACGAGAGCGCGCGTCGCCCCAACGGGGGCGACGCACACACAGTAGAAGCATGTTGGGGTGACACCGATTCAGCGCTGCAGCGAAGAGGCGGTCTGCCTCACGTGCCCACCAACGCAACCAGGCCTCGCCTCGCTGCTCCCTGCAGCATGCTGACCAGGCCTGTTGCAATCACCGACGACACCGAAGGACTTACGCCATCATCCACACCGCGCCGTGGCCTCGACGAGGTGGGGGTCGAAACATGAAGGATCAAGCCTGATACGAATTATGAATGACTCTCCCCCCCGACCTTGAGCATGCTCGTGGGTGGCCAACGCGTGACAAACTTGCAGACGAGGTCCCAACGCCAGCCACGAGGCGGGTGCACGCTGAAGATCGGCAAGCGCCATGCAGTGCAACCCGTCGGTGCACGAAGAACAGCTGGCATGGTGGGAGGTGGATGAGGAGGAGGAGGAGGGAGGAGGCTGAGGAGGCTGAGGAGGGAGGAGGGAGGAGGGAGGAGGGAGGAGGGAGAGGAGGAGGAGGAGGAGGAGGAGGAGGAGGAGGAGGAGGAGGAGGAGGAGGAGAAGGAGGAGGAGGAGGAGGAGGAGGAGGAGGACGAGGAGAGGAGGAGGAGGAGGAGGAGGAGGAGGGAGGAGGGGAGGGGGGGGGGAGGGAGGGAGGGAGGAGGGAGGAGGGAGGGAGGGAGCGGAGGGAGGGAGGAGGGAGGGATGGGAAGGAGGGGAGGAGGAGGAGTGAGGCGGGGGGGGGGGGGGGAGGAGGAGAGGAGGAGGAGGAAGGAGGAGGAGGAGGAAGGGAGAGGAGGAGGAGAGGAGGAGGAGGAGGAGGCGGATCTTTTTTTTGGGAGGAGGGAGGAGGAGGAGGAGGAAAGGAGGAGGAGGAGGAGGAGGCAGGAGGAGTGAGCGAGGGCCGAGGAGGAGGAGGAGGAGGGAGGAGGAGGAGGAGGAGGGAGGATAAGGGGATTAAGGAGGAGAGAGGAGGAGGAGGAGGAGGAGGAGAGGAAGAGGAGAGAGTGAGGACTGAGGACCGAAAGAGGAGGAGAGGACGCAGGGAGGATCGACGAGGTAGGAGGAGGAGAGGAGCAGGAGGAGGAGGCGGAGCAGGCAGGGAGGGAAGAGGAGGAGGGGTTCAGGGGTCGAGTGAAGGGGGAAGGGAGGGGGATAAGTTGGAAGGGGGACGAGGAGGGGGAAGGGGGGGGAGGAAAGGAGGAGGAGAGGAGGAACGGAGGAGGAGGAGGAGGAGGAGAGGAGGAGGAGAGGGAGGAGGAGGGGCGGAGGAGGAGGAGTGGAAGGGAGTAGTGAGGAAAGAGGAGAGCGGGGAAGGAGGTAGGGGGGTATTGGATTGGAGAGGAAGAGTAGGGAGGAGGAAGAAGGGGGGTAGAAGGGTGGGGGGTGAGGGAGGGAGGGAGGGAGGGAGGGAGGGAGGGAAGGGAGGAGGAGGAGGAGGAGGAGGAGGAGGAAGAGGAGGAGAGGAGAGAGAAGAGAATGGAAAGAACTTTCGCTTCCCGCCCTCCTTCCCGCCCTGCCCCCTGGGCGTTTTCATTGCCGTGAGGCAACGGCCACCGCCCACCCGGAGACCACGCCGTGGCGCACACGGCCCGCCCGCGCGGCGTCCACGGCGCCCTTGACGAAGCACATGTCCTGCGCTCCGCGACCCGCCCTCTGCCCTGCCCTGCCTCGTTCTCTGCCTGCAGCCCTCCTCCTCTTCATCCTCCTTCCTCCTCCTCCTCCTCCTCCACCTCCCACCTCCACCTCCCCCTCCTATCATCCTCCCTCCCCTCCCTCCCCTCCAGACCTCCCCTCATTGCCTCCATCCCTCCCCCCCTCAACTGTGCCCTCCCTCCGTCCCTCCGGCCCTCCCTACCTCCCTCCCCCCTCCGCACCTCCTTGCTTCACTCCCTCCCTTCCTCCCCGCCTTCCTCACCCGCCTCCCTCCCTCCCTCCCTCCCTCCCTCCCTTCCCTCCCTCCCTCCCTCACTCCCTCCCTCCCTCCCTCCCGCCTCCTCCTCCTCCTCCTACTCTCCTTCCCCTCTCCTCCTCCTCCTACTCCTCCTCCTCCCTCCTCCTCCTCCTCCTCCCCCGCCTCCTCCTCCTCCTCCTTCTCCTCCCCTCCTCTCCTCCTCCTCCTACTTCCTCGCCTCCTCCTCTCGTCACCACCACCCTCCTCCTCCTCCTTCCTTCATCCTCCCCGCCTCGTCCCCCTCCTCCTCCTCACCATCCTCCCTCCTCCTCTCCTCCTCCTTCCCCTCCGCCTCCTCTCCTCCTCCTCCTCCTCCTTCTCCTCCTCCCCTGTCCCTCCGTCCTCCTTCTCCTCCTCGGCCTCCTCCTCCTCGTCCTCCTCCCTTTTCTCCTCCCTCCGCCCTCCTCCATCCCCTCCTCCTCATCCTTTCCTCCTCTACTCCTCGCCCTCCTCCGCCTCTGCCTCCTCCCCCTCCGCCTCCTCCCCCTCTCCTCCCCCTCCTCCTCCTCCTCCTCCTCCTCCTTCTCCTCCTCCTCCTCCTTCTCCTCCTCCTCCTCCGTCCCCTGCCCGCGCCCCGCGCCCTGCCTGCCTCCCCGCCCTCGGCCCTGTGCCCTCATCCCCCCCCCCTCAGGCCCTATTGGGGTCGTCTTGGGGGCCTCTTGGGCGATCCTGGGGGCGATCTTTAGGGGGCTCTTGGGCCGTCTCGGGCCGTCGAAAGGCCGAAAAGAAGCAGACGCCAAACCAAAGTCCTTCAAGAACCGAAGGCACATCACTGATTTTGGCATCTTCGGGCCTTCCTGGAGGACCTCTTGGCGGCCTCTTGGGCCGTCTCGGAGGTCTCTTAGGGGGCGTCTCGGAGCATCTTGGGCCCTTCCCCACTTCCCCGCCCCCTCTCTCCGATCAGTGTTCGCCGAGCCGAGGCCTCAGTGGGACAGGGGCAGGCGCGGCAAAAGGGGCACGGGGGGGATGCGGAGAGAGGAGGGCGAGGGAAAACATTCGACGCGGGTATCCCCATGATGGTGTGAACATGTGCTCTAGATCGTCCTGCTCTGAGCGTCTGAGAAAAAGCTAGTATGAGTTTGAGCGAGTCTTACTTCGAGTGGCTGCGTGCAAGCGACTCAGCGTGTGAACGCCTGGATGTGATTCACATCAATGCCCATTCATATCATGTAAATGGGTGCGGGTGCGAGTGAGCTGGAGTGTGGGTGCGCGAGTATGAGCTGCTCTGGTCCATCAGTGTGGTCTTGAATTTGACAGGATCGATGTGTAAAGAATTCTAAGCGCTTGCGAAGGGCCTGAGAGTCTCCAATCTGGGCGCGAACGGGCCTTTGCCATACCACCGAGCGCCTCCCCACTGGGAAACCCAAATTCAACGATTGCTGCATCGCGGTGTTCATGAGGCTCTGAACCGAGACTCGCCAACTCTGGCAAAACAAATGCTTCGCCTGAGAAGGCCCCGTGGTCATATGGGCTCTGACAGAGGGACTCGGCTACTGTGCCCAAGCAGCATGCATGTCGCCTGAGGTCCCCACAGTCTAATTGAGAACGATCCAATGAGATACCCCTAGTCGACACCCGTCCGAGTGGCTGAATTGCAACGCCTGCTGCATCGCGGTGATCGTGGGGCCGAGGAAAGAGAGACTCGGCCACTAGGCCAGAGCGGGCGTGTCGCCCGAGATGGCCCCGCAATCTGAGTGCGAGCGGGCCCGTAAACAACACGAATTGTGCACCCCCCCTCTTGGGTGGCTTGAAGGTACTGCTTGCTGCATCGCGGCGACCATGGGGTTCTGCAACGCGGCCTGACTACTCGTGTCAGAAGACATGTGCTGCTTCAGAAAATCCCCGCAATCTGAATGCGACCGGACCCGCGAAGCACCCTCGGAAACTGAATATTATTACGGCCGCGAAGATTGCTTTCAAAAGAGCTTCCCGGCACAATCATCAGAAAGTGTTTCCTGGAGCCCCTCTCCTGAGAAATTACCTCAATGAGTTTCTTGCCTGGGAACTCCAGCCCAGGCAATTTTATATAGCCCATCCTTTAAAGTTTAAGCAACCTCTCATTGAAAATCATATCCTCTAGAAGATTGTCCCTCTCTTCCAGGGGCCTCCACACGGTATCGCATGTCCCACTGACAACCCATATTTCGGTTTACATGCTAACACCCTGCAATGTGTGTATCTGTGTGTGTGTGTGTGTTTGGCCGTGCAGGAGACTTATTGAGCTGAAGCAGAACTGCGCACTGGGGACACTCCGAAGCAAAACTCTGAAGGCAAGGACGGGCAACTCGGCGGTGGACAAACCTCCCTTTAGTAGACCTCCCTTTAATGAAAATGGCCCAGGACCGAAACCAACGGACCTGGACCCGCAAAATGACGGCCGTGACGCCCTCTAGCGAACCGAGAACGGCCAATTCACTAATCGACATGTGAGGGTAGGAGGTCTATCCACCCCCGAGCAACTACTAACAACCTCTGTGACTTACACGTGTGACGTCCACTCCTTGAAACCATTATCAACCAATGCCGCGATGGTGCAGTGACAGGGCCACATGTGAGCGAATCTTCCTCCTTCCGTATGGACTCCGAACCGAATCTGACCCTGGATTACTCGTGGGCATCGTCCTGGTAAGCTTTCCGCGCTGCGACGAGGTCTCGGCAACGAGGGTCCCCCGCCGCGAGGGCCTGCCGAGAACGACGGCTCGGAAGCACCCTTGCCTAGCAGTGCCCGTTGGCCGCAGGCCGACCCCAGGAGAGCCACTGGCGACCACTCTTTGGGTCGCTCTCGGGGAAGCCTCCCGCGGATCTGCGGGAACACCCCGCGCGTGGTCCGAAGACTCGACGGCGAGCCAGTCCGGACGCAGGATCCAGTCTGTGCTCGATCCCCCGCTCGACTCGCCCTGGGGCCCGCCCGCGCTCGACGCCCTGCTGTTAGGGGGCAAACAAACCTACCTCGCTTTTGACCACCCTCGCTTCCAAGAGATACCAAGCGATGCCAAACTACGGCCTGTACTGGTCAGGCCGCTTGACGAGGAGGCGCGTGGCATGACTTGGTCTTGCCTGGAAGCGGAAGCGGGGTAGGTAACTCACGTTCTGAGCTGCGCTCGACCCCATGCTCGACTCGACTCGCCCTGGGGCCTGGGGCGCCCCCGCCGACGCCGTGCACGGCTCCGCCGGCCAGCCCGGGGCGGCGGCGCTCCGTCAGCCCCGGCAGGCCTCGGACGGAGCCCCACGTCCACGCGCCGCAGCCCATGAAGTCCTCGGGGGGCGCGCGGAGCGCGCGCGGAGCCAGGTCCCCGCGCCCGCGCGCCTGCTGCCCTGCCCACCCCCTTTCGTGCTCCCTGCCCCTGGTCTCTCTCCCCCCTCTCCCGCCCCTCCGCCAACTCCTGCCTCTCCTTGTCTTCCTCGGCCTCCTCAGCCTCCTCCTCCTCCTCCTCCTCCTCTTCCTCCTCCTCCTCCTCCTCCTCCTCCTCCTCCTCCTCTTCCTCCTCTTCCTCCTTCTCCTCCTGCCTGCTCCTCCCCCACCGCTTTTCCCTTGGATGTGTTTTTTCCCCATGTGCCGACACTCGCGTTCGACCTTTCACCATGAACTCTCTCCCATACGTAACGTATGTCGCACCTGGATACAGTGGAACCATGTACCCACGTCGTGATACATGTGCCTGGGCCTGGCTGATGATTGCTGTGCGTATACCTTGCATGTGTTATGTGCGTGCGGAGGCAACGCGTGCACGAACCATGGTTATGCCGCGAAGGCCAGCAACATGCGCAACGTATGCTGCATTGTGCACGCCCTGGGGCTCGAACGGGACAGAAGGAGACAGATGGGCAAGGGTCGAGAGCATGCTGCACAAGAAAAGGAGAGACGGAGACACATGCATAGAGAGCATGAATAAAACCGGGGGCGGAGCAGGGGCGAGGAAACCTCCCTTTCCGTTTCCAGGGTGGTGCTCTACCCCTTCTCGCGATACTCGTTGCTTGGGGATCGTTTCTGGGTGGGCTGGCGGGGATACTTTCCGCTCGCGAGCGCAAGCGGGAGAGCCGCGCGCCGTCAGGAAGATGCCAGGTAGCAAAGACCTGAATTACAACTGCCAAAAACGGGACCGAACGTGTGCAACTAACGAGCGGCGGAAGCATGCAAGCTACGCAGCGAGGCTCAACCGCCGCTCAGAAGGCGAAAACACCTGGGCCCCACTGGCGGTGGGTTCGATGGCGCCCACATTGCGATAGCGTCACCTTCGACGAACCTCTTCTCGGCGACAGGTCTGCTGGTGTCGAGTGTGAGACTACCGCCCCGCCGCAGCTCTCAGGGACGATGCCGCGTAACCGCACCTCGTGGGCGAGTAGGCCGTTGAGGAAGTACCAACAAACGATGAGATCCTGCATCCGGAAGACTCCCGCTCGGCGAGGCGTTCTGCCCGAACAGGCGGCGCACCACGAACCATGGCCCCCGAGCGGAACCGGCGTAGAGCGACGGGTGCCGAGGCCACGGTTGCACTGTGGGTGGACCTCTGCACCTCCTGCGGGAGGACAGCCGCAGGGGGTGGGGGCGGCCTGGTGTGTGCTGGCGCCGGCTCCACCGCCCCAGGGGGGACGCCGAGGCCACGGTCGCGCCGTGGGTGGAGGACGCAGCTAACAGCCGCAGAAATAAGGAAAACAGCAGGCGGGCCCGAGCACCTCCTGCAGGGGGGCGGCCGCAGGAGGAAGGGCGGGCCGGACGGTCCAGGAAGTTCATCAGGGCATCTGCTGGCACCGGCCCCAACGCCCCAGGGGGGCGCCGAGGGCCACGGTCGCACTGCGGGTGGCGGACCCAGCTAACAGCCGCACCACTAGTAAAACAGCGGGTGGGCCCGGGCACCTCCTGCGGGTGGACAGCCGCGGGGGAGGGGCGGGGCAGGCGGGCCAGGAAGGCGGCTGACCGCCGCAAGAGCCCGGGATCAGCGGGCGGGTCCGGGCACCACCTGCGGGGGGGCAACCGCAGGAGGAGCGGCGGACCTGGACGGGCCAGGGAAGCGACTGACCGCTGCGAAAGCCTGGGCCCATGAGGCGAAGAGGGCGGACGGCGGGCGGGGGCGAAAGGGCGGACGGCGGGCGGGGTGGGGGATGCAGATCAACAGCCGCAAAGTCAGTGAAGAGCCCGGGGGGCAGCAGCCGCGGTGGGGGCCGACGACGGGGGGCGCGTGGGGGCGGGGGCTGGGGGCGGACGGGGGGCAGCCGGGGGGGGTCGGCGACGCGGCGCAGAGGAGGAGGAGGGCGCAGCTAACGGCCGCGGGCTGAATGTCAAATGCAATGGAGAACGTGGGGGGGCAGAGGTCAGGGGCGGGACGGGGGGGCGGATGCCAGGCGGCGGCGGCCCCCCAGCAGAGGGGGCCGAGGGGCGAGGGGGGGCGCGGGGGGGCGGGGGGGGGGGGGGACCGTTCGGACGGGGGCAGCAGGGGGGCGGCCGCAGGGCGGGCGTGGGGGAGCAGCTGACAGCCGCGGTCCGAATCCGGTGCCAGGGATGGGGGCCCGCAGCGGGCAGGGCCCGAAGTGCGGCCCTCCTCACGCAGCACTCGAGGAGGATGGTGTTCTTGGCGCGCCGATGACGGCAACACCAGTCCACTCTCCCTCTGGGACCGCGCCCCCTGCTCCAGTCCATGGCGTACCTTGTCCTGTGCAAGTTCTTCGGCACCGCCTGTAGCTACTCTGAGCCCTCTGGCCGCCTGAAGCCCTGCCCGCCCGCGCCCTGCCTCCCCAATTAGAGCTACTCGCGTCCCGTTTAGCTCTTGACCGGAAGGGGCCCGCTCCCGACCCGCAGACCAAGAAAGTTGTTTTCCACACAGGATGTCGGCGAGTTGGGTTTGTGCTTCTGTTTTTGTCAAAATGCGGCTCTCGCTGAAGCGCTGGCCTCATTTTCGGGCTTCCGCTCATTCCGAATCGTGCTCCCGCTGCAGCGCTGTCTTCTTATCCGCGCTTCCGCTCATTCCGAATCGTGCTCCCGCTGCAGCGCTGGCCGTATTTCCGCGCTTCCGCTCGTTCCGAATCGTGCTCCCGCTGCAGCGTTGGGGTCATTATTTCCAGCGCCATGCCAAGGCATGGTTTTCGGTCCTTCCACATAAGACCCCCAAACTAGAAAATAGCCCCCCGAAGCAACCATCGAAAGTGATTGCACATTCGGTGCCGATCCGTTGATTTTTTGGGCCGCAGAAGCCCCACCCCCACTTTGGGGCGTCACGCTACGCGTTGATCTTCAACACCATGCTATGCAATGTAATGCTATACCCTGCTGCGGCGTACGACTGTGCGAATAGAGGGGAGATCTACGCCATGGTAAGGGATGGGAGGGAGGGGTAGAACGTCAGATGTGACGCGAGTGCACCTAGCTTGTCCTCCTCCTCCTCCTCCTCCTCCTCTCCACCTCCCCCTGCCCCTCTCCCTTCCCTTCTCCTCCTCCTCCTCCTCCCTCCTCCTTCCTCTTCCTCCTCCTCCTCCTCCTTCTTCCTCCTCCTTCTCCTTCCTCCTTCTCCTTCCTCCTCCTCCTCCTGCGCCCTTTCTCCCCAAATTGGCTGCGTCCGAACGGTCTGCATATCGTGCCGCGAGATCTGCGTCCCGCACGCCTTTGGGGCGACGGCCCCCGCGGTTCGTCCGTTCTGCCGCTTCGCGCTCCGGCAAGGGCGCAGCGAGCAAGGGGCGCGCACCCTTGTCGCTGGAACGAACACCGTTCAGACCGCGCCGTTTTTTTGTTGTTATCCCCTCTCTCTCTCTCTCTTTCTCTTCCTGTATTTATATGTCTCTATACATACATACATACATACATACATACATACATACATACATACATACCTACATACCTACATACCTACATACCTACATACCTACACACCTACACACCTACATGCCTACACACATACACACATACACACATACACACACCCTAACATACTAACATACTAACATACATCCATCCATCCATCCATCCATCCATCCATCCATTCATCCATCCATCCATCCATCCATCCATCCATCCATCCATCCATCCATCCATCCATCCATCCATCCATCCATCCATCCATACATACATACATACATACATACATACATACATACATACATACATACGTGCATGCATGCATGCATGCATGCATGCATACATACATACATACACACTTATATAGTGCTGTCTTCCCCTCTCGACTTTTTTTGGTTCTCTCTCACACACACAACGTACGCATCCGCCTCCATCGCCTCCGCCTCCGTCTCTCCCCGGGCCCCTCCCCCTGCACCCTCCTGCTGCTCCCGCCGCTGCCCAGCATCGCCCGCCCGCCCGGTCCTCGCAGGCCTCGCGGCACAGGGCAGCGCTGGTCACCTGGAGTCCGCAGTCACTGAAGGGGCCCTAGGACACACGCACACACACACAGACACAGATAACCAGGGTCCCCCACATGTTCCATGTATTTTCGGGGTTTGTGTCTCCCCCCACGTTTCCCATAGTTTCCCATATTTTCGGGGAAGGTCGACGATGAATTGTGTCTGTGTGCTTCTTTCCCTCCTGAATCATGCTGGGTCACAAGCGAGAGTGCGTGCCTCTGCCTTCCTCCCTGAGGGGGCGAGCAGTGAAGGAGCATGGGGGGGGGGCCAAGGGGGGAGGGGGCAGGGGAGGAGGGGAAGGGGGAGAGGGCGATGGAGAAGGCGAGGGCGGAGGAGGGAAGGGCACTGGAGAGCATGCAGGGGGGGGGATGGGGATGGGGGGGGATCGGGTCGGGCGAAAGGGTCGGGACTTCCAGAGACGCCGCCCTGAAAAAATCAGGACGTCGCACGTCTGGGATTGCAACCTCATGAAAATCCGCGCACGGAACCCAGGACCCCGTCTTTCTGCGTCATTCGGGCCGGGCGAAAGGGGGGGATGGCAAAAGGGGGGGTTGAGAATCAGCTCACGTAGCTGATTTTCCCGGCGCCTCCCGGCGCCAGAGGCGGCTCTGTATCGAGGAATGGGCCCCTCGGTGGGGCCGACATCAGCTGCATGCAGCAAATTTTGTAACCCCCCCTTTCCCCATCCCCCCCTTTCGTCCGTCCCGAGAGGAGGGGGCACATTGTTTTCTTTTTTTTTTGGGGGGGGAAGAGGTTTTATAAATGGGCAGGGATCAATGATAGAATCAGGTGGGCAACGCGTGCGGAAACGCGCTCCGTACGACCGCTACGTGTTACATCAGCGCCGTGCACTCCGTCCTGGCCCGCCGGCGACGCTCGAACCCGAGCAGTGAGCTCAGAACTCCATGTGGATTTTGAGCCGCAGCGCACCATACGATCGACAAGACCAGGCGGCGCCTGAGCTCATACCGCTGACCTCCCTCTCATCTTCATGTTTCCTTTCCCGTCCCTGTCCCTGCTTCTCCTGCTATTGCTGGCCCTCCTGCGGAGGACGAGAATGATAACAAGGGGCGGATTGAGCGTGAGGATGGGGAAGAGGGATGAGGAGAAGAAGCAAGAGGAAAACTCATAAGGAGGAGAGGAGGAGGGAGGAGGCAATCCAACAGCGCCAATCATGCCCTGCCAATGCTGAGCTTCCTGCGAAGCCGCGGTAACATCTGGAGTCGAGAAAGAATGAGGGACGGAGATGGGCAGGGGAAAGCGAGGGGGAGGCGGAGGAGAAGGATGTAACACATAGGAGAAGGAGTGGGAATTGGAGGGGCGGAGGGGCAAGTCAGGTGCGCTCGCGCCACACCTGACACCGTACCCCTCCCTCCCAACTCTTCCCATTGCGCTGCTGTGCTTCTCTTTCCGCGGGCTCGTGTCATAGCCATCGTGGAACTCCGACCGAACCTACCATCGTGTTGTGCGCGATTGGAAAAGGGAGCCGCGTGCACAGGAAGAGGAGGAGGAGGAGGAGGAGGTCGCGGGTGAGCAGGAGGAAAAGGAGGATGAGGAAGGAGGACGAGGCGAGTCTGGCCACCAAAACGTTGTAATCTGAGGCTAGCTGGTCAAGTTGCCTGGGCCGACGACGTTCGCCAGCGTGGCAGCGCGGGCCGCCGCGACCCGCGACTCTCATACGGACCACGGGGCGGGGCGACAAGCAAAAGCGGGCCGGGCAATGCACAAAGCAACGGGCCAGAGCGCGAGGAGCGGAATAGGGAGGAAGAGAGGGGGAGATCGGAAGCGGCCAAGAGGGGGGTGTCCAAGAGGGGGGGTGCAAATCATGACCGGCGGCATGTGCGCGGCCCAGCGGGGGGGGCCAGGGACGTAATGAAATAAGGAGAGGCGCCATGAAATCTGGAAAGATATCATGGCCCACGCCATGATATCCACCCCCTCCTAGTCATCCCCCCCTCTTTTCCGCCCCCGAGGAGAGGGAGGAGGGACGACAGGAAACGACAGACCGGGCCGACAGACGGAGGGACGGGGAGGGGAAGCCAAGCAGGGGGAGAGAGGAGGGAGAGCGAGCCAGGCACAAGGGCAAGGGAGCAAGAGGGCAGGGGAAGGAAGACGAGGACGCACAGCAACAGCACGAACTGGAACGAAAGGAGCAAGAGAAGGAGGAGGACCCAGGGAAGCCGAGGAGGGAAAGGGGGGCGACAGCGATGAAAAGCCTCGGATCCAGAAAGTTGGGCCGCGCTGGAACGAGGGCGCATTTCTGAATGATGGGAGCAGAGCGCCAATCCAGAAATGAGGCCCACGCTGCAGCGGGGACACCATCGTGAAACTCCGGAAGCCATCGGATTGTTACTATAATGAGAAGCATTACCTTTCGAAATCCGATGCTTGAAGCCACTGCGCGGAGAGGGCCAGGCATCTTCTGGACAGAGTCAAGGGAGAGAGGAGAGACGTATTCATAATGTGTCATGGTAGATAAGGTGGAGGCTGCAGCAGCATGGCCACCTCCACCTCGGCCATGATCTCGCCGGTTCCATACTCCACGCCGTCCTCCTGTGCCAGGCAGTCGACCTCATGCGGAATGGAACGTGTTAACATGTAACTCGTGCGTGGGATGAGGGTCAGCAGCAGCAAGAATGAAGACACCACTTCCCCTCACTACCCGGCGCATGCGCGTCGCTCGTGCTCAAGCTGGAGGAACTGGCGAACAAGCCAGCATCTAGCATACCAGGCCTGGCCACGAACGACGGACGAGCCATGCTTCACCAGATCACTGTTTATCTGCCACCGTGCCGCAGAAGCCGACTATCCTGAAGGTTTTGACAGGCGTAAGGTTAGGTCGGGCATGTCCCCCTACAGGCGGACTTTGACAAACAAATACCCCCCAAATGCTCCAAAAATGTTCACAAATTGTAGAAAAACGTTCCCAGACTATTTTTTGACTAAGAAGTATATTCCCCCTGTAGAGGGACAGGCCCGACTTCAGCGCAAGGACCCCGGACGAACAACTGCTGGGACCGCTGGGCGCAGCAAGTGTGCCCCACGTGACACTTCCTGAATACTTTTGGAGGCCTTCTCGAGAACACGAGCTGGCAACACGCCTTCAGATTGCCCAGGATACCGTTTGTTTTGAATCGGCGATAACCCCGGTTATCAGGGGGGGAGGGAGGAGGGGGCCGGCCGATAACCTAACCTTCGCGCTGTGGGCAGCCCTGCATGTGCCCGCGCACCCCCACCCCGGACCTGCAGAACCTGCAAGGTTCAGTTATCCTGGGGGGGGGGGGGGGGGGGCAAGCCCGAGAACCCGGGTTATCGCCGGACCCTAAAAAAGCAGTCTCCAGGGGGCAATGCTGGAGTCGTGCTGCGGGCATCTCTTCGGCCGTCTCGGAGGCCCTCGGGGCCGGCTCGAGAACTCCGGATCAGCAGCTAGCACGTGTTATGTGGTTTTCGCCGTTCTCTCGCATGCTCGGGTCGCAGGAGCATCCAGGACCCCAAGCGGCCCAGCAGACCCCCAAGCCTGCCCCAGTGCGGCCCACGAAGCCCCGAAGAACGGCGTCCCCCCCGATTGAACGTTCCGCCAACGAACATTTGACCACGACCAAGTGTCCCCCATTCACGCCAACAATCTTGCAGTCCAACTTGGAAGCGGCAAGACACGAGCTGGCCCTCCCAGGAGCTCACGAGCATGGCGACAATTTCGCAGATCGCAGCCCTCCAGGGACGGCGAGGTCTCGATCTGCTCTGCGTAGGACGTCACTGAAATGGCCCTCCGAAGAGCTCACGATCGGGGCGACAACGTCGCAGATCGCAGCCCCCCAGGGGACGGCGAGGCCTGGCTCTGATCTGCGTAGGGCGTCACTGCGCTGGCCCTCCCAGGAGCTGACGAAAGTGGTAACCACTTCGAAGGTCGGGGCCCCAGGACACACAAAGAAATACACACAAATAAAAAGATTCCCCATATTTTCCTATAAATCTTGTGTTTTTGTCTTCCCACCCACTTCCAAATATTTTCCCATATTTTCCTGGGGATCGTCGATTAATTGTGTCTGTGTGTTTTTTCCCCTCCTGAACTTCGAAGATCGGGGCCAAGTCCCCCAGGGACGGCGGTCTCTCGATCTGCTCTGCGCAGGACGTGACTGCGCTGGCCCTCCCGGGGGCTGACAAAAGTGGTGGCCGGCTTCGCAGATCGCAACCTCCCGCGGACGGTGTGGCCTCGCTCTGACCCGCGCAAGACGCGCCACCGTCGCCGCTCGCGCCAGACCGGCCCCGCGCCCTCGGACGGCTCTCGGCGGGGGGCGCGGCTGCCGAGACGCGCCCCCGGACTCGAGCACCTCCGAGCTGCCCCTCCAGACATGCGCACGTCCGCGACAGCGCCCCGGCTCCCGCTCCTCCTCCTCCTCCTCCTCCTCCTCCTCCTCCTCCTCGTCTTCCTCCTCCTCCTCATCCTCCTCCTCCTCCTCCTCATCCTCCTCCGCCTCCAGTCCTCCTCCTCCTCCTCCTCCTCCTCATCCTCCCCTTCCGCCCCTGGCCGGCGCCTGGCTGGACGCCGCCTCCGGAGTGGCCGTGGGCGCCGCCTCCACGGAGCCGGGCCTGCGCGGGCACGCTGGGCGCCAGGGGGGAGGTGCTGCTGCTGCTGCCCCTGCCGCAGAGAAGTCGGATGTTCTGTCGCGGCGGCCCACCCGCGCTTTGAACTCCGTGGACTGGACGAGATGGTCAGTGGCCGACGGCGTGATTCGAGGAAGGGGCCCTGAGACACGCAAAGAAAGAAGCACAGATCACCGGATTCGCCATACGGCAGGTTCGCGCGGCGTCGGCGCGCGCAAAGGTTCTTGACACCGCGCCGATCGTTCAACCTTGAATCGATCGCGGCCCCGATCGCTCAGGGTTGAATTCGATCGAGTCCAACGGCGTTACCGTGTCCCTCGGTGCTTCCGCGTCGCAGAATTCAACCTTGAACGCCTTCGCCGGCGTCGCTGGCGCGCCAACGCCGCACGAACCTACCGTATCTTCCTGTATCTCCAGGGTTTTTGTCTTCCCCCCACTTCCCATGTTTTCCCATCTGTTCTGGGGAATCGACCATTCATTGTGTCTGTGTGTTTCCTGACTGGAGCACGCGCGAAGAGGCGCCATGTGTGCTCCAGGCTGTGGTCCTCCTCCCTCGCCCTCCCTTTCCACCTCCTCCAGCTCATCCTCCCTTCCCCTGACCACCTCCTTGTCCTCCCGCAATATCCTCGTCCTACTCGTCCTCGTTATCTAGTCTTCCTCCTCCTCCTCATCCTCCTCATCCTCCTCTACAACTCGCCCGTCGCCGGAACTTCCCGCCTCGCTGCGTCGGCCGCTGCGACGATCTCGAGATTGTCGTCGTCGCTGATGGCCTTGACCTTGAACGAGGAGCACGACAACCCTGAGATCACGCCGAGCCTCTGGGCTGCGGCAATCGTCTCCGTCGTTGCCGCTATCGCCAGCAGTATTCATTCATCATTATCCTCCACCTCCTCCCCCTCATCATCCGTACTCATCCATCTCCACCTCCTCTTCCTCCTCCGATATTGTGCTCGTTCTCTCCAGCTTCTCAGCTGCGTCCTGGTGCAAACGCGTAGGTCAAAGCCTGCCATCATGGTCCACACGCAATGCCGTGTCCAATGAACTGCTTGCGGGTCTTCGAGTGGCTGCTCTTGCACACATTTGGCGGCGCGCAGAGAGGGGTAGGGGGAGGGGGGAGGGCTTCTTAGAAGGAGGCTGCTTCTTAGAAGGCACCGGCCTCATATCTACATACAAGGCCCGCACTTTCTAAGAAGCAGGGGTGCTTCTAAGAAGCACTCCCCCCTCCCCCTACCCCTCTGCGCGTGGCCGACACATGGTGGTTACCATATTTTTCTGTGTTGCTCATTCGCCCCTGACTGCGGCCCGGCATAATAGCTTCAGGTCGGGCCTGTCCCTCTACAGGGGGATTCTGGACGAAAGGTAAAACAAAAAAGAACCCTAAACATACTCCCCAAAATGGTCAAACATAGTCAACACATAGTCCCCCGACTATTTTTTGTCTATTCTCGAATGTTCCCACTGTAGAGGGACAGGCCCGACTTAACAATAGCTTGCCGTCCCAACCATCGCCCCTGGCTGCGGCCCTGCACAACAAGGCTGAACCTAAGCGGTGCTTTTCGTTTCCGTTTTGTTTTCATTCTCCCCCTTTCTGTCTTCAGTCCACCTCTACCGCAGAACGAAGCCGAATTCAAACCGGCCCACGAAATCGCCAAAACACCGTTTAGGTCCAGCCCTGCTGCACAACAGCTTGCCGTCTCCCGTTGGCATCAGGGACGCCGTGGGCACGCGGGCCCCTTCCGCCCCAGAATCGGAGCCAGCGTGACAGCACATGGGCCCCTCTCGCCCTCGAGCGGCGCGAGCTCGCCCCAGAGCGAACGAAAAATGAAAACAAGTGGGCTCCTTCCGCCTCGTCTTTGGACGCCCGAAATGGGTACGGAAAGAATGGGTGCAGTGCCCCACAGCAAATGTTGTCCCCAACCCACGGCGGCCGCTGTTGGGCGGGCGGCCTTCTGTCCCAAGTGGGCACAGGCCGCGGCGGCGCGGGCAGCGAGTCCTGCTAAGAATGAACAGGAACTGCTGTTGGGCATCGTACCCATTCTTTCCGTGCCCATCTCGGACGTCCAGATCACCGCGAGGGTTGGCATCGCCAGCCGCCCGCCCCTCTCACGCCTGGCCCCCTGCGACCCTCGCGGCTCCCCGGAGCCCGCGCTGCCACGGCGTCGTCTGCTGCACCGCCAGGCAATGCCACAAGATCTTATAGCACCCTCGGCATCGCCGCCACTCCTCCTCCTCCTCCTCCTCCTCCTCCTCCTCCTCCTCCTCCTCCTGCGCCTCCTCCTCCTGCGCCTCCTCCTCCGCCTCCTCGCTCGCCGCCGATTCTCAAGTGTCGCCCCTGCACCTCCCTCGCCTCCTCCTCCGCATCCTATGAGACGCCTTGTCCACAATCACAGTGGCCGTAATTCCCGAACCTGTCACACGCTGTATGGGAAGGGATGCTGTTGGCGGAAGGACAATAGCGTCGACTGCGTCACGAAGCATATGGCGGCACTTCAACAAAAGGGCCCTGAGACAATATGCCCCTTTGTGGGCCCCGGGAACGGCAGGGCCGTTTTTCTCCGTTTCCATAAAAAATGTCCCTTGAAAATGGAAACGGCAAAAAAACGGCGACCAAGAACGGCAACAAAAACGGCTCCAGGATTGGAACCGGAGCCGGAACCGGTCAAAAAACGGCGACGGAACCGATAAAAAAACGGCGTCGGAACTGGCAAACAAACGGCAAAACGGGACCGGCAAAAAAATGGCCCTGTCGTTTCCAGGGCCCACTAAGAGTATGCCTTGAGCGATGCAAGCTCGACCTGGAATTCCTTTCATACCTATAATGCTCCATCCCCCAGGGCCCGATCGCCGAACCACCGAACATCTGGGGCGACGACTTACGACCTCGGCTGTGCTCGCGCGACGCCGGCTCCTGTCCAAGGCGTACCTTTTCCTGCGCAGGCTCCTCGGCACCGCCTGCACCCCGCGCCCTCCGGCCGCCTGAGGCCCCGCCCGCCCGCGCCGTCTCCCCAATTAGTGCTTTGCGCGCCCCGCCTAGCTCTTAAGCGGAAGAGGCCCGCTCTCGACCCGCAGACCAAAAACTGTGTTCGCACGATCCCTGTCCACATGAGCTTGCTCGTCCACGCATCGCTACCCTTGGAGCATGTTTTGACCCCCCACACCTTTGAACATCGCCGTGGCGGAGCAACAAACGCCGCGTCGTTGAGGTGTGCAGCATTATGTTTAATGGTGGCATTCATGTTTGCGCGCCAGCAGCGTGCGGCATCTTCGTAATCCACTGGGTCGCCATACATCGTGTGCAGTGCGTGTTACGTTCCATTGGTGACCGATGGTGTAGGCTGAGGCGAATGTTTGGACTCTCCATTGCCGACAGCTGGCACCGCATCTCACTGACACCAAGACGATCGCATTAAGTACTGGCCCATCTTTTCAACGGGCATCTGCTCACGAAGGGACGCGAGAAGGCAAAGGCCTCCTCGGAAGGCTCGGAAGTCCCCTCGGCCTTCCGAGAGGCTTCCCTAAGCCCTCCCCGAGGACCAACAGAGACCTCTCAGCAGGCGCGAGGGCTTCTGAGGACTCCTGCCGCCCCCTGAGAAGGCCTTTTCCTTCTCATTACCCCCCCTCGCTCGCCGCCGATATTCTTCCTTCCTCCTCCTCCTCCTCCTCCTCCTCCTCCTCCAGCTCCTGCTCCTGCTCCTCCTCCTCCTCCTCCTCCTCCTCCACATCACCGCCTACCTGCCCCACCCTAGCCGAACATACCTGAAGCTCAAAGCTTGCGAGTCGGCGCCGCAGCACCGAACGAAACCTCTGAGCGCCCACGGCCCACAGTAAGTCAACGCCCACACTGGGGGCACGGGGGAGGGAGGTTTGCAACAAGAATCGCCCTGACTTCGTCCAGAGCGTGGTGCGTCTGCTGCCCGGACCGTCAACACCAGTGTCGCAAGCTAATTTTCCGTGGCGGATGCAGGAGCTGGACGCGCCCTCGGACAAACTACCCAGCCGTGAATACAGTAAAGGCATCCTGCTCCCGCTCCTTTTCTCCTCCTCCTCCTCCTCCTCCTCCTCCTCCTCCCAACCGTTTCTCCTCACTATCCTCCTCCTCCTCCTCCTCCTCCTCCTCTTTCTGGGGCCCGCCGCGAACTCCTCGAAACCGGCACGGCGAACGCATGAACAACAGAACGCGATGCAACATGACCACGAGCCCTCTCGCGGCCCGTTGGGCCAGGGGCGACCTCCCGGCGGAAGCCCTCCCGCGGCCGGGGCCCTCGTCACCCCGCGAGGCCCCCCCTCCCCCGGGGCACGGGGCGCGCAAGCCCTGGCCGGCTTCTGAGCTTTCACGCGGCCCGCCCCCCGGTTGGAGATCAGGCCCCGCAAGCTCCACGAAGCTCGCGCCACGCTCCTCCTCCTCCTCCTCCTCCTCCTCTTCCTCCTCCCCCTCCTCCTTCTCCCGCTCCTCCTCCTCCTCCTCCTCCTCCTCCTCCTCCTCCTCCTCCTCCTCCTCCGGGACTGTCGAACGAGTTCGGCGAGGCTGGCGCAAGGGCGCGGGCCTTCCAGGGCAGCCGCCCCCCTAGGCCACTCCACCGCCCGACCCCTCTCGGCCTGCCCCCCGCACTCGCTGCACTTCCGCACGTGGCGCGGCAGTCTCGAAGGGGCGAGATGGGCCAGCGAGCGGATGGCCTCCTCCACCGCCAGCCCTCCACCGCCAGCATCTCCTCTTGAGCACGGACCGACCGTCCCGGCTTTCCTGTAGGCCTACCACAAAACGTTCTTAGAACCCGGAAATGTTCGAATCATACAAGCAATGGTTTTAGAACGCAAGCCCGATGCGTCAGAACAAGACAACCCCAGCCATACGTATTCTAAGAACATTTCGTGACAACCACGAACTGTTCTTATAACGCCTATAGGCACGCCAGGACGCTTCGCCACTGCTTGATCCTCCCTCCGCCGAGCCTCCCCCCGGGCGATCCTCGCTGCCCCTCGTCGGGGGGCCGCCTCGCGCGCCACCGCCAGCGAGTGGTCTTGACCCTGCCAGACGCGTCGGTCCTCCTCGACCAAGCGCCCGGCCTCCCTCGGTGGCGCCTGGCACTTTCGGGCCAACTCCTCTGCCGCCCCCGTCAGCCGCCCCGCTGGCTAACCAGCGTCGCCGTGGGGCACCAGGGCGGCCTTCGATCTCAAGGAACGCGTGAGATTTGAACTTGACCACGCGGGCCCCACGGCCTTCGGTCAATCTCCGGAGTTCACGCTGTGCGCATCCATTGGCACTGTGTCTGCTGCTGCCGCCCTTCCCAGAACACTCGGACAGCGCAGGTGCCATCCACGACGAAACCGACGTCCCCTACTATGGCTTTCAGGGCCCCCGTGGCGCCCGCGAGCTCGGCGCGTGGCTGAAACCTATGAGCGGCCCCCTGCCCCGCGCCACGAGCCCCTGGTCGCGCTGAAACCCCAGGCGCATATCCTCCAGCGCGCCTCGACTGAGCGGAGCCCGCGCGAACCGTCGCACCCCGCCGCGCCTCCCGCCTCGAGCGCGAGGGCGCCCTCCTTTGCATGGGGGGCTGAGAAGACAGGGCGCACGTCGACAGACGCGTCGGCCACCTCGTGGGCCCAGAGGACAGGGAGGAGGAGGAGGAGGAGGAGGAGGAGGAGGAGGAGGAGGAGGAGGAGGAGGAGGAGGAGGAGGAGGAGGGGGAGGAGGCTGTGAGACTGTGAGACTACCTCAATCCGCGGGGGCGGATTGCTCGGGACTGCGCCCGCTACCTGGCGCGCCAGGCCCGCGGCGTCGCCGACCACAGGGGGGGTGGCAACCTCCCGAGTGGCCTCGGCGACGAGGGGGGAGGGGACCGAGGCCCTTCCACGAGGTTGCAACCCCCCGCGAGGCCCTCAGGCCGGCAGGGCTCGCAACACGGGTGTGTTGCAAACCCTCAGACCACGAACGAGTGCGAAATCTGGAAGATCAACAACTCCCAAAGCTTCCCGAAGGAGCACACCAGCCCCCCGGCCTTCTTCACGGGGCGCGCCCCGACAGCGCTGACGACCTGGTCGAAGAGCACACGCTTCTCTTCCTTGGTCGCCTTCTTCATGAATTCACATGCTAAGCCCAAGACCTCGACGGCCTCCTCGACCACGTTCTTGAGCTTGCCGGTGCTGTCGAGCCCAGGCGGCTGCTCCTCCCAGGACCCGGCTCCGTGCAGCATGCGCCACACGGCTGGACTGCCAGAGCACCTCGATCTTCACCACCTTCACAATGGCGACTTTACCGAAGATCTCTCGACCCGTTCTGCCATGGCGGCTCGGCGGGGCTGCGCCGCTGCGAATTGCGCCCCGCCACGGGCCCCCCTCGGGCCCCGCGGCGGCTAGGAGGAGTAGGGGGAGGAGGAGGAGGAGGAGGAGGAGGAGGAGGAGGAGGAGGAGGAGGAGGAGGAGGAGGAGGAGGAGGAGGGAGGAGGAGGAGGAGGAGGACGAGGAGGAGGAGGAGGAGTAGGAGGAGGAGGATGGGGGGGGGAGGCGACGGCAGCCGCGTCCGCAGGGAATGGCAATGGGGGCTCGCGAGCGAGGCTCGCCGCGCTTGGAGGCCACACAGATGACCTCACCAGCAACCTCGAGGAGGGAGGCCCCAGCTCTGCCCCTGGGGCACTGGCCCCTCCTGCCCCGCGGCCTCTCCTCGACCTTCCGCCCCCCCGCTCCCGCCCAAACCGACGGTGGTTGGGCCGCGGGGCCCCCGTGGAACCCATCTGGAGCAGAGCAGCTTTGTCGTGCGCCTGCCGGCTCTTCAACTTGCTCGAATGCGTCTGGGCCGCGGTCAAGTCCACCCCCAACTCCGCCCCGCCCCCGCGACGGTCATCCCCAACTCCGCCCCGCCCCCGCGACGGCGTTCGCTGGCCGCTGCCCGCGGCTTGGGTCTCCAAAGCGCAACTCAGGGCCAGCTCCAGCGACCGATCAGTTTCACCCCCCGAGAAGACTAGGAGGACCCGCCGTCCACGGGGTCGATCCAAAGCTAGGCTTCGGGGGCTTTGCGGTCGAGCTGTCGCGCGGCTGGCCGCCCTCTCCGCGGATCCCCGTCCGCCCAGGGCGCCCGGGCTCGGAACCTGCGGCGGGGCGGCGGGGCCCGAAACCCGCGCCTTCGAGACCCCGACGAGGTCTGTGAGAGAGGGTTGTTTAGCCCCAGGTCGGGCGTGTCCCCCTGCAGGCGGATTTTGGGCGAAAATTCAAAATACTCAAACAATGCCCCCAAATAACACGAAAATGCTCAACAAATAGCCCCCATACTATTTTTGAGACTATTTTTGAATGTTCCTCCTGTAGAGGGACAGGCCCGATTTGAATTTAGCCTCGCCGAGACGATTGCGATTGGGGGGCGGCTTAGCCAACGGGCCTCGTCGTGGCACCTCGATCTTTTGGCAGCTGCGAATGTTTCCTGCAGCGCCCCACCGACCGACGACTAGACGACCCGCCCATTCCCCGAGACCCTGGGCCCGCGGCGGGGTCTGGAGGTATGCCTTTGGCCCGGTCTCAGCAACGCGCGCGCCTCTGGTGGGTTGGCAACGACGGTGCTCTTGCCTGTCGTGGCGAGACCGCCCGCGTTGCGCCGGCAGGGTGCGAGGCCGCCCGCGCGGGGCGTTCGTTCCTGCGAAGGGGCCCTGGGACACACAAATGAGTGCACAGAAAGAACCGGACGAAGCGGCCGTGCCCGAGTGCGCGCTGGGACGTGCCGCCCGCCCGAATGTCCAACTGGAATGGCAAATAGCTATTTGCCTTGGGTGTCGCGCAGGACCTCCCCCAACGAGACTCGCGAAATGTCGACGGACAGATTGCAGCCAGCTGATAGTCCGCTGGACGGGGCAATGCTCCCACAAGGCACCTCAACTGCGCGTGACCCACGGGGGCAGGCGCGGACCTGCGCGGAGAAGAAAAACAAGCGGCGCATTGGGTGATTGGCGATCCTGGCGGGCCTTGCTATCTCACCGCGCTGCAGGTGGTTGCGCGACTTTTCCAAGTCCCAGGAGGCACCCGGCCGCGCAGATCCTTGGGCGCTGGCAACTTCCAGAATGTGGCGCAACAGGGCCGCTCGGAGTGGAGAGCCCCCCCCCCCCCCCCTCGCCGCCCGATCCCAAAACTCACCCACCCCTCGGCGCGATTGGCGACCTCGCTCCTCCCCGAGACGGGCCAGGTTCTGCGCGGTGCCTGCGTCGGGGTTATCTGCCTGTCTGCTGTGGCCGATGTATGACGTAGGGAGGCCGCGTGATCTTCGCCTTGAGAGGACCTTTCAAGGCTGGCCTCCACCTGCTGCGAAACCTGGGGAAGCTGCTCTCGGCCCTCCTCAGGGAGTTAGGCCCGCCATCTGGGGTTCTGGTAATCTTGCCCAATGACTGCCGCGCGCCTGAACGCTTTCGAACTCGAGGCGAGCATTTTCCGCGGAAGAAAGGCTGGGGGGCATCCGAGCCTGCCGGGGCTTAACGCTTGAACTCTAGCCGTCGCGGCTTCTCTCGGGGCCTCCTCTGCCGGGTTCCCTCGGGGTCCGTGGGGCGCCAGAGCGTGGCCTGATGGTCGGCCTCCGCCTCGGCAACTGTCGAACGCTAGCGGATGATTCGTTGGCGCTGGTCGAAGTCCTGGGCCCGCGCGCGATGGGGGGCCCCTGCCCCCCGCGCGGAAACCGCCGACGACCGCTCCTCGATGTGTCTCTAGAAAGGCCTCGACCCAGCTCCTCGAAACCACCTGCCTCCCACCCCAGCCCCGCCCCCGCCCCCCTCTAAAAAGGTGGCGTCTGCAGGCGGCGTGACAGAAGCGGCGATTTTTCGCGGGGCAGCTTCGGCTCGCTCGTCCTGCTTCGCGCCGTCCGTGGCCGCGCCGCGCTGTGAGCCCTGTCGGTCCTGGGCGGTTTCCTGCGCTTGCCCGCGTTTGCCAGGGCTTCCTTGACGCGACCGCGCGACGTTGCCCGCCTGGCTAAGCCCTCAGAGCCCCGTGTCCAACCTGGCGGCTTAGGCCCCGCGGCGCGAGCGACTGTGGGTTCCGTCAAGAGACCTCTCCTCGCGGCCGCCCTGCATCGGTCGAGCGAGGTGCCCATTCCCGCGGGGAGGTGCTCTGTAGCCATGGCGAACTCCATGCGCGCTCTCGAGATGAGCAGCTTGGGTTCGGCCAGTGGCCAATGTCATCGTCCCACCGCGCCTCATGCTTCCTCAGTTGGATGGCGGCCGCGCGTTCTGCCCACTGTCGGCCAGGCCATCGTCTCCGCCGTGGCACTGACTGGGGCGAGGGGTTTGCGTTGCTGTTGCCAGAACCCATGCTCGTCCAACGCCCCTTTGGCCCCGGCGTGTGGGGCCGCCAAAGCGGCCCTTCCAAATCTCGCTCCAGGCGCGCGCGTAGTCGATGTCCCCCCGCCCGTGGGGTGGTCGCCCAGCGCGGCCATCTTCCTCTGAGGTGGGTGCCCCGCCCAGCAGGCCCAACCTCGCCCAGCGTCATGTTGCTGCCGCCAATGAGCACGAAGGGTCTGTCTGTCGTCTTGACCAGGCTCGCAATCTCATCCGCCATGGTTGCAGTCTGCCAGGCCCACGTCCACGACGAGGTAGGCCGCCGCGAAGAGGGCCCCTGTCCCGCCCTCGAACCTGACGGCCTGGCCCGCCCACGGGGTTTTCTCACCGGCATGTTCGGGGCGTTGGTGCAGTCGCTTGTGGCGATCTGTTAGGGGCCAGCCCATGGGCCCACCGCGCGATTGCAAACGGATTTCACCATGGCCTGCCTGCCTCCGTTGATCGTCGGGGTTGCTGGGGCAGAGGCGCCTGCCCGGCCGAACTTCTTCAGCTTCATGGCCGCCTGCGCGAGGCGCCCGCCTGCCAGGTGCTCCGCGAAACCGAACGTGCGGAGGTCCCGCTTGCTGGCCGCCCTGTCCTCCTCGACCTCTTCGACGACGTCCCATCCCTTCAGGCTGGAGACTAGGCGTGCCCGCAGAGTGGAACTCGAAGTTGTCTGATGTCGTCCTGCCCCGCGGGGGCCTCTCCTCTCGTTGCCCTTCGCCTCCCGCTCTCGCCCGAGATGCCCCTGGCTGCTCGTGCGCTTGGGGGGCGGGAGAAGCGTGGGTCCAGAGAGGGCCCCGCAAGGATGCGGTCGCCGAGCTCGGCGCCCACCTGGTCCTCGGAATCCGGGACCCCCGGCAACCTCACCTCATCCGCCGCGGCGCCCCTCGACTGCAGCCCGAGCCAACCCGGGCTGCCCGCGCGCGCGCGCGCCGCGGGAGAACCGCCGCCGAAGATTTCCGAATGGCTCCACCAACTCACTCAAGTCGGCGATGGCCTCTTCCTGGCAAACTCGCTTCTGTCGCTTGAGCCCATCAAGCGCGGCGAGGCTGCCCAGACACGCAAGCTCTTCGCCCGGGCTGGATTCCCACCGCGGCTTCCCCGGCTCGTCCAACGCCGCGTCCTCGTGCGAGTCGTGCACAAGTACCGCTGCACGGGGGCACCAACCACCATCGCCGCATGAACAAGAGCGGCTTTCTCAGGACTCGGTGTGGGAGTGCCCGTGGTCTTGAGCATATCCAGAAACTGAATCCACGCCTCCGACTCGAGCATGGCGTTGACCTCTGGGGCCTTGGCGAACTCCTCCTTGCCCAGCACGTCGGCACTCCTTTTCGTAGTTTCCGCGTGCATTGTCTTGACCAGCTCTTTCCGGCACTCCGCGACCTTGGCTTTGAGCTCGTCAACCTGCGCCTGCATCTGTTCCTCAACCTTTTGGGCATTTGCGATGGCCTTCTGGGCTGTCCACCGACCTTCTGCCCTTCGCCACCGATAGGGGGCCATTCGCCCGAGCATGGCGATGCGCTCGCGGAACATGTCCGACTTGTGCTGCCGCCGCCATATTGCCCGCCGCCGCCGCCGCCCGCGACGTCCTCCTCCTCCTCCTCCTCCTCCGCCTCCTCCTTCTCTTCCTCCACCTCCGTTAACCCGCGGCCCTAGCACCCGCCTCGCTTTGCGGTGGGTGTCCACTGGGGCCAGGCGTGCGAGGCCAGTCCACAGCACGCTCCAGGGGAAATGTCCCCAGGCTTGGGGCGGAAGCGCTGGCCACTTGTTGCCCAGTGCTAGACGAAGGGGGGCCATCGTATTTTTTCGCCCCCCGGTGCGGCTTTGAATAGGCGGCGCGCCGAGGGGCATGACAGGGCCCCCCTCCCCAAAACTAAGACTCACAGCGTGAATGCTGGGATGCGAACCGCGTTGAAGACAGAGGGGGGCCCATCACATTTGTTCGCCCCTCGGCGCGGCTTTGCCTGGCGGCACCGAGGAACGCGACAGGGCCCCCCTCTCCAAAAATCAAAAACGCGGAAGGAGGAAAGAGGAGGGGGGGAGGGAGGGGGGAAGAGGGAACCGGAAGAGGGAGGAGGCGAGGGCGCGGCGGGGGGGGGTGCGCCACCCGGCCCCCCCCCCTCAGGCGCCAGCGCGGCCCCGCCTAAGCAAGGGGCGGGGAGGAGAGGGGGGGAGAGGGGGCTGACTGGAAAAAAACAAGTTAGGACACGCTGGGCGAATCCACAATTAGCGAAGGCCTGCGGCTCTGCGGCGCTGGAGGGACAGCTGCGTCTGAACGACGCAACTGACCGCCTTGTACGCGCGGATGAGCTCCGCGCTCTGCTCGTCGCCCGGGCAGGTCTTGGCCTGGCGGACCAACCGCTGGCGCGCCCCCCCCCCCGAGGCGACCTGGCGTCTCCACCACGAAGGGCGCGAGGCGGTCGCCAGGGTAGCGCGCGTGTTTCTCGCGCTCGGCTGCCCGCGCTGCCTCGCCTGGCCTGCGGGCGGCTCGGCCCGGGGCGTGCTCTGCCGCAGGGTGGCGCACTGTCACATCAATCCAATGCCGCCCCGCACCCTCGAAATACTCGATGTCGAGGATAGCGCGCTCGAGGAGGTCGGCGCCGGGCGGGTCTGTTGGCCGCTGCTCGCGTTGGCAGCCCCACGTGGGTACCCTCTGCTCCTGCAAGGGGTCGCGGTGTAGCCACCGCTTCACGAGGCCTGCCACGGAATCCTCGAGCCTACCGTGGCGTACCACTACTCCGCCTCCCTGCGTGCAGATGGCGGCGTGGCTGCCCCTGTCGTCAAGGGGGGCCGAGCAAGCAGCCGCGGCCGCGCCAGTCCCGCGGTTCCTGTTCTGGCACACGGCTGCGGCCAAGGCCAGCTCTGCCCGCAAGCACTCAGGCCTGCGCACCAGCGCCCGCGCGCGTAGTGCAGACGACCAATACTCGTCTTCCACGGCGCACGCAGGGTCACTCGGGTACAATGGGAAGGCCGCCGCGCCAGGGCCTCCAGCGCCCAGGAGAAGAGCCCCCCCGTGAACTGGCAAGCGCTGCCACACGGCCGCGCGAGTGTTCTTTTGCACAAGTTTCACGAGTTTGCTCTGCTTGAGCTGGTGCTGGAGAGCTTCCACGAGCGAGGCCCCAGGGGCTGGGTCGGCTCCGCGGCCCCGCAACTCTGCGCGCACCCCGGTGAGCGTGTGCTCCAGCTCAGGCACCGCCTCGAGCAGCTCGCTCGCGGTCGCGCCCGCGTCTCTGGCAATCCACTCCAATGCGAATGCCCAACCAGCCCAGAAGGCAACTGCCCGGCGGGTGGACGCCCACTGTACTCCAGCCCCTCCCTCCTTGCGCGGCAGGCCGATGACTTCCCGGCTCAGCGGGTCGAGGTCCCTGCCTGCCAGGTCTTCCCAGCAGCTGGCCAGCGCGTTGTCGTAGCGCTGCGTCTCTGGGTCTGTGGCGAGGGTGGCCCGCAAGGCGTGCTGGCTTGCAGCCCCAGCGTAGGTAGTAAGCAAGCTTCCGGCCGCCTGTCTCCGCAAGCCGTGCCCCGCGAGAGGTCGAAGGGCCCGCCAGAGGGAGTCGAGCCTGACCGTGGCTGCGCCGAGGCCGCCTTCCTGGTTGCCGAGCAGGAAGGGGGCGTCCACCTGGTCGCCGCGCGCCTTCAGGTGCGCCCCCAGCACTGGGGGCGTCGCCACGCAGCGAGGGCGCAGCTCGTCTGGCAGCCCTGCCGCGCCAGCCGGGGCCCACACCAAGGTCTTGGTTGGGTTGAGCTCCAGGCCGTAGGAGGCCAGCGCCTGTTCCAGGAGGACGAGCGTCCGCGCGGCCAGCGCCTCTGGGACCGCGATGTACGAGTCGTCCAGGTAGGAATGCATCCGCGTCTCCGCGTCGAGGGCGCGTAGGTGCTCGAGGAAGGGTTGCAAGGCCTTGCGCTGACCCACTGCGTAAGCGGCAGGTGCCAGCGGGTCGCCTTGGTCGAAGCCCCTGGCGCTCTCCACCGGCTCGAAGTTGCCGGCCGCGTCTCTCCAGAGGTGGGTCGCCGACCCCCTGTGCCACGTGTCGAGGACGCGGGCGACCTCTGGCACGTGTTCCGCCATTGCTTCTATGGCCGGCCCCCGCTCGAGCCTCTGGAAAGCGGCCCTCACGTCCACTTTTATGAACGCGTCGTTCGGCCTCTGCGTCGCGCGGGCCTGCAGTTGCTTCGAGACGAGGTCCGCCCCGCTGGGACATCCCACCTTGGCCAGCTGCCCGGGGCGGCGGGGTGGAGCGGCCAGCTGCGCCCCCCCAGAGGGCGTCCCACTGCCTACCCCAGAACCAAGCGAGGCGCTCTTCGAGGGCCTCTGCGCACGTTGCGCCTCCTGCCGGGCGCGCGAGCAGCGCGTCGAAGAGGAGGAGTGCCTTCCACTTCTGTTCTGTGTCGCCGCGCGCCTCCGCCTCCTCCAAGGCTCCGAGAGCCGCGGCGCGAGCCATGACGGACGCCCCGCGGAAGCGGTCAGGGACCTGGACGAACGTCGGCGTCCCCACCTTTACGACGGCGTCCCACGAGAGGTTCTCCCACCACCTGCGGTTCGGAAGTTCCTTGCGGCCCCATGCCAGGTGCAGCGGGGGAGGGCTGTCAGCGCTCGCTGCTGGCTGAGGCTGGCGGTCGCCTCCTGCTGCCGCCTGCCGTGCGAAAGCGGCCTGCGCGGCTTGAACGTGGTCGTCGTTGGCTGCTCCCCTCGGCCTCAGGGTCAGCGTGTCCCCTGGCAGTGCGTGAGGAGAAGAACACGTGACACACCGCCAACGACCACGATCCCTACTTCCCCACGTCGCGATCTTAACCTCGTTGGCCTCGAACGGGATGCCACATCCGACGCAAGACGCGGGGCGCGGGGTGGGCTTCTGAATGTCGACCGCCCACTGTTGTGTCCTGCGTCGTCTGTTAGGCCTCGCCTCCTGGTCGACGTTTCCTCTCCCCCTCGCGGCGCCCGCCACGCCAGCACTCCCAGCCGCGTCCTGCGCCACCATATCCTCGTCCTCGCCGGCGTCGTCTATATCCTCCTCCATTGCTTGGGGCCCTGCGGCAGCCAGCCCCCCTCGTGCCGCCGGCCGCTCTCCCCAGAGCTGTGTGCCTGGTGCTGGCGGGCCTTCCCCTGGGTACCCCAACGTGGCGTCGAAGTCCAAGCTGGACCACGCGGCTGCCCAAGTGGCTGGCGCGGCATGGGCGGCCAAGGCTGCCGGGGCACCGATCGCTCCAGCTGCAAGTCCCGCGATGGCGCCGGCTGCAGCCGCCGCTCCGACGCAGGCGCCGAGGCGGATGGCACCAGGGCCGTATATGCGGCTGAATCGCGGGATGCTTCCCAAGGCATCGTGGACGCCAGCGTATCCCTAGCGGGCCATGGCCAGCACATCGAACAGGAAATCCGCGACGACCGCCGTCACGACAGCGAGCAGCCACAACCCGTAGCCCGTGCCGCGCTTGAGGATTAGCATGACGGTGGAGGTGAAGGCTGGGCGGCTGTCCTGGTGCATCCCGTCCTCCGTGTCCTCCCAAAGCGTCGCGAGGAAAAGGAGGACGATTGCGAAGAAGGCCCTGCTGTCTCGGCGGGCGCGCCAGAAGAGGCGTAGGGCCTCCGTTGGTGCCTCCAAAGTGCCGCACCTCGCCGCGGCCGACGCGTGTCCTCGGCCCCCGTCCTTGGAAGAGACCTGAAGTAACGGCTGCCCCTCCCTGCCGTCGCACGCGGCCATAGAGCGGGACAAAAAGGCAAACTCAGGCTCGGTAATCCTCAACACGGATATGCGTTCGAGTCTGCTCTCAGGGGTGTCTCCCACAGGCTGGCATCGGATGACAAGCAAGCAAACGCAGAGAAACAAGACATCACATTGACTGAAACATGACCTCATACGAAAATTGTTGGTACAGGTGGGCAGGAGTTTCGGTATGCGGCTGCCGACGTCGACGGGGCGACACTCGACAGTCACGGGGAGCCTGCGAGCGGCCGGGCTGATCGATTCCTCTCGAGTCTCAGAGCCACGCTCAACATGGATTCGGGATGCACCCCCGCGGCATCCTCCGATCCACCTCCTGGCCTTTCCCTCTTCCCTGGCCGACTTCGGGAACCCCGCGTCCAACTGCGTGTGCGCCTCGCTTCAACTTGAGGTCGGGCGTGTCCTCCTACAGGCGGATTTTGGAAGAAACATGGGAACCAATCAAGCCACGGGCAAACATGACCCGCAAATAGCCGAAAGTCGTCCCCACACTATGTGTTTCCTGTTCTTGAACGTTCCTGCTGTAGAAAGACATGCCCGACTGATCTTCGCACTCCGCCGATCCCCCGCCCTCGGGCTCGCAGAGCCACTCGGCCTCCGCCGGCCGCCTCCGCCAGGGGCACTTCCACCGAGGGCGCGGCGCCCCTCCCGGAGAAAGCGCCCCCCCTCGCCCTGCCCCCACATCCCGCGCGGCGGGGGCGAGGAGAGGGGGAGGAGAAGGAGGCGGAGGCGGAGGCGGAGGAGGAGGAGGAGGAGGAGGAGGAGGAGGAGGAGGAGGAGGAGGAGGAGGCAGGAGAGGAGGACGGGAGTGGAGGAGGAGGAGGAGGAGGAGGAGGAGGAGGGAGGAGGAGGAGGAGAAGGAGGGGGAGGAGGAGGAGAGGAGGAGGAGGAGGAGGAGGAGGAGGGAGGCGGAGGAGGAGGAGGAGGAGGGGATGGGGCGAGGCGGAGGCGGAGGCGGAGGAGGAGGAGGAGGGGTAGGAGGAGGAGGAGGAGGAGGAGGGGGAGGAGGGGGAGCAGGAGGGGATGATGAGATGATGATGATGATGATGATGATTGATTGTGAGGGAGGAGGAGGAGGAGGGAGGAGGAGGGATGATGGATAATGGCAAATGGAGGAGC
>CAUYUJ010008793.1:0-2500 GCA_963575745.1 Prorocentrum cordatum | reverse complement strand
GAGGCCTCATACAGTCGGGGCGCTGACCTAAGGAACCCTAAATAAGGAACGAGGCCCCTTTTCTCCAGAAGTTGAACTTCGACTTCCCTTCGAAAACCTAAGGAAAACGTGGGGCAAGCTGTGAAACACTTAAGGAACGCGGAGCCCCTCCCAAACGAAAAGGGTTCCTTCTTCAGGGCCCCGACTGTATGGGCGGCCCAGAAGCGCACGCCCCAAGCAACCTCCCCACCCCTCACGAGGGCGTCCTCCTGAACTCTACCACGTCCAGGTCAAAGGCACACCTGGGGTCCTCATCGATCGCTTTCGTGCGGCCGTCTAAAATCCACATCCCTGTGTATCGTTTGCGAACGCGCGCTGGCTGACCTTACTGCCCTTCTCGAATCACAACGAAGCCTCTGAACGAACGAACTCTGTTGGAGCAAATTCAGAACCTGATGGAGCAACGGATCCCGACCGTAGAACGTATTTGTGCGTGCGTGGCACGGGGAAGAAGATGCGAATAACCTGCAGGGCGAAGAAAAAGAGGACAACAAAATGAGGGCCCGAGACCGGGAGAAGAAACACGTATCATGCTGGTTCCCGTGTTGAGCGTCTTGGAGCCTCGGACGGCCTCTTTGGCCTACTGGGGGCCCCTCTTGACGGGCCTTTGGGTCCCTCTGCGGGTATTTTGGGGGTCCTTAGTGACTACCTACCAGACCACCCCAACCAACCCGAAAACCCGAATTTCGGGTTGGGGGGTGGTATGGGCTCCATATGTGTTCTTTCGATGTTCCCGGACCTCCCCCCCACTAGAAATCGAGGGTAAATCTGAGCCGTCGGGTTGGGTTGGGGTGGTTCAGTGGGTGGTGACTTAGGTCGTCCTGGGCTCGTCGGGCCCTCTTGACGGGCCTTTGGGTCCCCCTTGACGGGGGGCCCCTCTTGACGGGCCTTCGGGCCCCTCTGCGGGTATTTGGGGGGTCCTCAGGTCGTCCTGGGCCCGTCGGGGCCCTCTCGAGGGCCTCAAGCGCAGGGTCTCTTGGCGGCGACTGGGGCCCCCCTTGCGAGGGCCTCGCGGGGCCTCCCGGGGCGCTCCCGAGCGTCCCTCGGGCCTTCTGGGACACAGCTTGGGGCCGCCCTGGGGGGCTGGTGCTCTCTTGGGGGGCATCTGGGGGCCTTGATTCGACTTGCTTGGAGCCTCGAAGGCCCCCCCGAGGTTCAGGGGCGCCCCTGAGAGTCCCTCGGGCCTTCTAGGACGCATCGTGGGGCCGTCCCGGGGGGCTGGTGCTCTCTCTCGCCATCGCTCGGACGTCCATTCCCTGTGCTTTTTTCGGTCTCGTGCGCGGTTTTTCTTCGCGAAATGATCAAGGATGCTCCTCGATGGTCCCCGCCGAAGGAAAACTGCACACGTCCGAGCGATGCCAGGCTCTTGGGGGGCACCTGGGGGCCTTGATTCGACTTGCTTGGAGCCTCGAAGGCCCCCCCGAGGTTCAGTGAAGGCGTGGCGATTGGACAAGCGCCCGAGGGCGAAGGGAACTACAAAAATGGTTGGTTGGCATACAGTTTCAACACTTTTGGGAGGCCATCTGGAGGCCATCGTGCGCTCAGCTTCGGCCCGTAAGACTCTGCAAGAAACCTCTCCACGCGTCTTGGTACTCTCTGAGTCCACATCTTGCCAGTGGGCCCGCGTGGATCTCGTAGCAAGGCTTCCGCTAGAATTCACCCGGCGCGGAACCAAGTTGTCTCGGGATGGCACCACGTGGATTCCAAGGGGGAATTCTTAAAGGGACTCTCTCCAGAAGGTTGGAGAAAAAAAAAGCGATCGAACGCACGAATGATCCGTGGCCAGAACTTGGCCCAAAAGAGCGCCTGGTGTGCTTCGATCCCAACGAAGGGCATACACATCACCAATTCGCCTGTACAGTACTCGGGCATTGCATGACTGTTCGTAGCTCACCTTGCCGTCAGCTTGCTTGCATCTGGCACTTCTCGGGGATGGACATCCCCCCCTTTAGTAAAACGTGGTTTAGTGAAAACGACCTCGGGCCCAAACCTGGCGGGCGCAAGCCTGGAACATAGCGGCCGCGGCGCCCTCTCGAGAACCGAAAACGGACAATTCACTAATCGACGTGTCACTGTTAGGAGGTCTGTCCACCCCCGAGCTTCTCACCCCGAAACATGCCATGAAATGGTTAGGTCCTGAACGGTCCTGGGCCCCGGGCCTTCCCCACGGTGGATTTCTCATCTTGAGCTGCTGCTGTCTCACGCTCGCGGTGCCTGGGAAGGGCGCTGGGAGACGGAAAATGCAGGAAGACCTCAGGACCTCCCCCCTTCTGGACCATTGTGCCTTCATGATCGGTAGCAAAACCCATCCCAAGACTGGCCAAGTTTCGAGCTGCGTCCACCCGTGGCGATCCCTACGCCGATCGGTCCATCTGCCCCCCTCCCGAGGTCATCCTGGCCGCATGGTCGAGCTGCGCCCAGCCGCGGCGACGAGAATCTCCAGAAACGCTCTGTGCATGCT
>CAUYUJ010008792.1:7500-38070 GCA_963575745.1 Prorocentrum cordatum | reverse complement strand
CGCTGCCCAGGGTGGGGGAAACGCATGCGAAAGCAACCGCTGGGGCCTTCGGTGGAGCTCCCTATGAGGTAACGAAGCGCTGCCCAGGGTGGGGGAAACGCATGCGAGAGCAACCACTGGGGCCTTCGGTGGAGCTCCTTATGGGGCCACGTAGCGCTGCCCTGGGTGGGGGAAACGCATGCGAGAGCAACCGCTGGGGTCTTCGGTGGAGCTCCTTATGGGGCCACGAAGCGCAGCCCAGGGCGGGGGAAACGCATGCGAGAGCAACCACTGGGGCCTTCGGTGGAGCTCCCTATGGGGCTACGAAACGCTGCCCAGGGCGGGGGAAACGCATGCGAGAGCAACCACTGGGGCCTTCGGTGGAGCTCCCTATGGGGCCACGAAGCGCTGCCCAGGGTGGGGGAAACGCATGCGAGAGCAACCACTGGGGCCTTCGGTGGAGCTCCCTAAGGGGGCCACGAAGCGCTGCCCAGGGTAGGGGAAACGCATGCGAAAGCAACCACTGGGGTCTTCGGTGGAGCTCCCTATGGGGCCACGAAGCGCAGCCCAGGGTGGGGGAAACGCATGCGAGAGCAACCACTGGGACCTTCGGTGGAGCTCCCTATGGGGCCACGAAGCGCTGCCCAGGGCGGGGGAAACGAGTGCGAGAGCAACCACTGGGGCCTTCGGGGGAGCTCCTTATGGGGCCACGAAACGCTGCCCTGGGTGGGGGAAAGGCATGCGAGAGCAACCATTGGGGCCTTCGGTGGAGCTCCTTATGGGGCTACGAAACGTGTGAGAGGTGTGCCGAGAGCAGAGGCAAGGGGGGGAGGAGGGAGGAGGGGGAGGAGGAGGAAGGAGGAGGAAGGTGGGACGCGGGGCGCTGTCTCTTCAAAACGAGGACCCAGCACCACAGGATGGTTGGGAAAAACACACAGTGGGGGAAAAACGAACACACTGTGGGGACAAAAAACACACTGTGGGGAACAAAAACACACAGTGTGTGTGTGTGTGTGTAGAACGTGATGAAGGCCCTCAGGGCATGAGACATCTTATCTGCCTCGCGGTCTTTTCTGGGTGGGCTGTGTGCGTGTGTGTGTGGTTCGGTTTCGGTCTTCCTCCGGTCCTCTCCCTCTCCCTGGTTTGGTCTTCCTCCGGTCCTCTCTCTGGTCTGCTCCGGTCCTCTCCCTAGGTTTGGTGGTGGTTGGTATGCGCTTGATGCTGCTCGCACGCGTGCTGAGGCAAACTTGTGTCAGCTTGTGTCGCTTGCAGTCGTCGCGTGCAGCCTCACACACTTTAAGTTTTGTCCCTGGGCCGGCAAGCAGAAGAATACATAGACAGCACGTGTGTGATTCCAGTGGTGCTCCCTGGGTTCGTGGGGGCCGGAGTCGCACAAATGACACAACTCTGAAGCCTGTATTTTCAATACTTCTGGGGAGCTACATGCTGTAACATAGTTATGTAAGTAATCTATGTCTCTGATTGTAGTTGTGGTGGCTCAGCCTGGTTTCGAACGGGGATGTTGCGACAGTGAAAACAGTCTCTTGGTCGATCCTTGATTCTGGGTCTCACTTATTCGGATATCTCTCTCATCACTTTACGTGTGTGTGTGTGTGTTTTTCCCCCACTGTATGTTTTTTCCCCACAGAGGTCCCGCGGTGCTCCCCCATGGAGGGGCCATCGTTGCAACCGCCAGCTCGGTCCATTGCTGGACCCTGGTTCCGTTCCTCCATTTTGTTGTCGGTTCCGTTTCGCCGTTTGTTCGCCAGCTCCGCCGGCGGTGTTTTGTTTAGTTCTGGCTCCGGTTCCAATTCCGGAGCCGTTTTTTTTCACCGTTTTCGGTTGCCGTTCTTTTGAAACGCTTGTTCAGAAATAGTGAGGAAACGGCCCTGCCGTTTCCACGGGCCAATTAGACTCGTCCCCCCCTGCGGCGAATATCCGAACCCTACCCTTGCCGATCAACGCTTCGGGCAGCTCGATGGGCGGCGGGGGTAGGGTTCGGAATTCGTTGAACGTTTGGCGAAATCCGAACCCTACCCGCGCCTCCCATCGATCCAGGAAAATCGATAGTTGGTGGGGGTAAGGTTCGGATTTCGCCACATGCCCTTCCCCCTCAGGGGCAACGCCAGGGGGGATAAGCTCATGTTCTTGACTGGGGAGCACGGCCAGTGTCAAACTCTCCCCAGCTTCGCACAAGGCGAAAGGGCCCGACGCACACCAGCCGCTGCAAGCGCGGTGGTGGATCCTGCACTCGCTGCGCCCCTTCCGACAGCCCATTCTGCATCACCGGCACAGTCGGACCGAGACATAAGATCGAGGTCGGTTCGGGGAGGGTGCTCTAATGTTTTTCCTGATTGTCGGATGCTCTTGTGTATACTGGGGAGGCTACCCTTCGATGTTCTATGCGTTTTGGCCGACGGGACGTTCTTGAAGGATAATAATCTGGCCCAGGTCCGACTGTACCATCTGCCCGCGCGGTGGGGTCCTCTTCGTGTTGGTGCCGTGGTGTCTCTGCGGGCCAGGCCGCGCTTGGGCGGCCTGGGGCGGGCACCTCTCTGTAAGGATGGGCAACCTTCCCGAGGGTATTCTTGCATCCTTGCCCCTTCTGCCCATCGTTTGCCACTTTCGTTGGCCGCGCCCCGCTCGAAAAGCCTCGAAATGGCCCTCCAAGGCCCTTGCATCCCTCTTCGGGTATAGCCACAACCCCAGGTAAGGGGACCCGGTCAGTGATAGGGCCCCGGAGCCATTGAATTGGCCAGAATCACCAAACCAGGTCTGCCGCAGTTGGTCTCTATTCGGGTGACGGCAATTCCGGTTAGTGGAACGGGGCGGGGGGGGGCGTCCCCATTGAACCCAGGTTCCATTGAACCCATCTTTAAACCAGGTTCCACTAAACCCAGGTTCCACTAAACGGTTACAAATCACTAGTAGGGGAACAACAAGTGACAGAAACATAAAAACTCGGAGGTCCGCGCCGATTTCTCGGATCGGCGCTGGACCCCCTTCCCTGGCGCGCGGAGCGCGCCAGGGGCGGCGCTGAAGGCGCCGCCAGGGGGGTCCAGTGCGGATCCGAGAAATCCGCGCGGACCTCCAAGTTTTTATGTTTATGCAATTTTTTGCTCCCCTAACTAAACCAGGTTACACTAAACCCAATTCTGCCAATGCCCGACTTATCGCCGCGCATCCTCGTGATGCCGGCCGGGTGCAATGGGCGGCGCGGGGGAGGTTGCCGCGGGCGGGCTCGCGGCGGGGGGCGGCTCTGCAGGCCCAGGGGCTCGGCAGCACTCGGGCGGGTGCATCGCCGGTCGTTGAGAGTGGGTATTCTTAGATTCCCAGAACCCAATCTATTTCAAGCGTCTTCCTACCTCAAGAATAAAGTCGGGCCTGTCCCCCTACAGGGGGATTTTACGAAAAATAAAAAATACCCCCCAAATAATCAAAACATAGTCCAAAAATAGTCTGGGAACTATTTTTTGTGTACTTTTTGACCTTTTTGGTGTATTTTTTGTATATTTTTATTTTTCGTCGAAAATCCCCCTGTAGGGGGACACGCCCGACTTAACTCAAGAAACGACATGCTTTTGCTGTGTGTTTTGTTATTCTCTGGGAGGACCCGGACCCAATCCACTATATCCGCCTTCTTGCTTTGTGTTTCTACCTCCTCCTTCCGACCGACGTATGCTGTTTTTTTCCTCGGCGAGGACCATCGAGGAGCATCCTGGATCATCGAGCAAGAGAATCGGCGGCGAGCGAGGGGGGAAATGAGAAGGAGAAGGCCTTCTCAGAAGGCGGCGGGACTTCTCAGAATCCTTCGTGCATTATGAGAAGCTGTCTTTGTCTTCGGGGAAGACTCGGGAAACTTCTTAGAAGGCTGGAGGACTTCCGAGCGTTCTGGGAAGGCCCGCCCTTCTCTCTTCCCCCCCTCGCTCGCCGCCAGAAGAAAAACACGCACGAAGCCGAAAGATGCACGGTGAATGGACGTCCGAGCGATGGCAAGAGGGGGGCCTGAGTGGTGGAACGCATACGGAAAAGGCCTGCAGGGAGTGTGCTGTATCTTGGGAGGCTCGTCCAAGGGGGGTTGCGGGGGGGTGTTCTCTGGATCCCCTCTGGGTTGCCCAAGGGGTTGTCCAGGGCAGGCCGTCTTGTCGTCATTAATCAGCATGGGCTGCCTGGGGGGTTGCCCGGGGATTTTTGTTGATCGAACTCTCTCTGTTGGACAAATTAAGCCTGGCCGTGCTGATCCTCAGGCTCTTGAAGATCTTGCGCTGATCCTTCCGAGACTCCTTCTCGACCAGCGTGGGATTCAGCAAGGGAGACACGGATTACATCAGCGAGTCGAGAGGGCAAGACGGAGGGAAAGGACGCTCAAAGTTTGCTGGCAATTCGGCTGGAAATCAAGCGGGAAGTGATCGGAAAGAAGGGGTCGTCCATAGCGGCTGTTCTGAGGTGTTAATTGAAGTTTTTTCAGGCCTCTTTCTCTCTCTCTCTCTGTTTGCCGCTCCTTGTGTTTGTGCGTATACATATATACATGTATATATATATATATATGTCTCTCTTTCTCTCTCTCTCTCTCGCTCTGTCTCCCTCTCTCTCTGTCGTCTATCAGGTCCACACGTGGTCAGCCTTCAACGAGCTCTCATGTGTTCGATCATTGGGTATTGACTCAGTGTGCTGATCTCTGGGGTCCACTGCCAACTATCATCGGTGCAGTCTAGCATACCGATTCGATTTTGCCTGGGGTGGTTATCGTACCATCTTACTGGAGTGCGCAAGGACGGTCACGTCCACGACACGTTCGAGTTGACCACTTCATCAGAACAGGCCTCTTGTGCAAGCACGTGCATGCGAGAGTTTGTTTGCAAGCGACGCTCTGCAATCATGATGGTCAATATCGGGTATCAGCGCCTGGGCAAGCCTGTCTACGTTCAGCCAGTGCTGTTTTTGTTTCGTGGCTGCCGTTCGTCCTTGATGCACGCCGTTCTCTGCACGTCGGCCCCGTGATATCCAGACATTGATGCAGGATGTTGCGCTTATTGGCCGCAGCCTGGAACATATCCCTATCCCTATGCTGGGCACCTCCTCATCACGATGCCAATCTTAGGGATTCCCTTATTTTTTGAGAGCGAATCCCTAAGATTGTCATCGCCTTTTGGCGTGTCAATCTTAGGGATAGGGATACGTTCGAGGCTGGTAATTATTGGCCGCAGCCTCGCAAGGCCGTCCGTACCGTACCGCCCAGACAGCTCACCGGCCAGAGCGGGCGTGCTCTGGGCAGCACCCGCGAGGGCGAGGAGCGCCCCGCTCGGGCCCCGCAGAGGGCGCCGGGGCTGCCGATCCTCTTTCGCTGCCTGCCGCCTCCCAGGGGAGAAGAGGAGGACGAGGAGGAATCGGAGCCGAACCGCGAAGCGCGAAGCGCGAATAACCTCGCGCCCTCGAGGGCGCCCTTGCTTCTCGGAGGCCCGAGGCCTTCCGAGCCTTCTGACGAGATCCGCCCCCTCTGCATTCCCCCCCCCCCACTGCTGCTGACGCAGGAGGATCGGACAGGAAAAAACGGCACAGACATGGTCTTTCGGCGCGCCGCGCGGATCTCTTAGATCGGCGCTGCGCCCCCCGGGCGGCGCCTCCGGCGCCGCCCCTGACGCGCTGCGAGACCCATGAAGGGGGGCCCAGCGCAGATCCCGAGGAATCAGCGCGGGCCTCCAACAGTTTCTGTCTTCCGAGGCGCGAATTTGTCCATATCCACCGCCTGGAGGGTCAGTTTCCGGAGCCTCGGCAGGCGGTGGATATGGACATATTCGGGCCCCCGGGGGCCGAAATATATGGTCGAGGGTTTGGGCCCCCCCCCAATGCTAATGCCATCGGGTCCCCGCCCTCCCTCCCCCGCGCGATGCCCCCCCCCCCCCCCTGTGGGCGTGGGCGTGGCGTGGTGGCTCCCCCCCCCCTGTGGATGTGGTGTGGGTGTGGTGTGTTGCTGTGGGTGTGTGCGGGGTGACGCCATGGTCCTCCTCCCCCCCTCCCTCCCCCCCTGTGGGTGCGGTGTGGGTGCGGCGTGTGGCTGGGATTGGCGTCATGTTGACAGCTCCGGTGCTCGACGTCGTCGCCGCCGCCGCTGGTGGTGCCGTCGACGTCGTCGTCGTCGTCGTTCGTCGTCGTCGTCGTTGTCGTCGTCGTCGTCGTCCTCCTCCTCTTCCTTCTCCTCCTCTCCTCCTCCTCCTCCTCCTCCTCCTCCTCCTCCTCCTCCTCCTCCTCCCCCCCCCCATCCCATCTGGGGTGGGTGGGCCCGAGGACCCTGGGACCCATCCCATCTGGGGGGGGGGGCCGTGGGCCCTGAGCCCGCGATCATACATCCATATCCGCCGCCCGCTGGGGCACCAGGACGTCGCTTCCCGGGCGGTGGACATGGACAAATCCCCGCCTCGCGTGTCTGTGCTGCTCCCGCTTCCTCGAGGGGGAGGGGCGCGGCAGCAGCTGCGTCGGTGCAGCCGCATGCAGCACGTGTCGGGGAGGCCAGCGCGCTTCGCCGAGGCCGCTGCCCGGGCCCGAGGAGGTGGCTGCCGGGGGCCAGTCTGCACGAACGAAATGGGCACGGAAAGAACGGGTACGATGCCCAACAGCGGATCTAGTTCATTTTGAATAGGACTCGCTGTCCACGCCGCCGCGGCCTGTGTCCATTCGAGACAGAAGGCCGCCTGCCCAACAGCGGCCGCTGCTGGCTTGGGACAACATTTGTTGTTGGGCATTGTACCCATTCTTTCCGTACCGGGCGTTCAAAGCCAGGGCTGGATCTAAACGGTGTTTGGGCGCTTTCGTGTGCCGTTTCCGTCTCGGTCTCGTTTGGCCGTTGAAGGCGGATTGAAGACAACACGAGGGAAAACAGAAACGTACAGTCAAAAACCCCGATAAGGACGCGCGGTTTTGCTCAGGGTGCCCTTGCGTCCTTGCTCTTCTTTGCTCTTGCGGCTCGTCCTTGGCCTCTTTCGTCTGGGTTCTCGTCGTCCGCCGCCCCAAAGATCCCAACTTCGGCTTCCAAGGGTCTTGCGTCCTTACCGCGCGTCCTTATTAGGGTTTTTGATTGTAACGAAAGCGAAGAACACCGTTTAGGTTCAGCCCTGCCAGGGCCAGCGGAGCAAAGCGCCAGGCCACCACTCAGCGATGCCTCGGCCAGGCGGGGGCGGCGGCGAGGGGCCCGGAGGCATGCCGCGCAGGCGGGCAACGGCCCCAGCTGCTGCACTCCCAGGAGGGTCGACCAGTAGCCAAGGGCGATGGGTTAGGAGGAGGAGGAGGAGGAGGAGGAGGAGGAGGAGGAGGGGGTTGAGGAGGAGGAGAAAGTCCGATGTCTTGAGAAGTAATGATCTGTACTGACGTGCTTGCTTACATCCAGTGGTTCCATTGATAACGGTCACCTCTTCATACGGTACGTGTCGAGCCAGTCGTGCCAAGCTTGTTCCGTTTGCGCCCTGTGCAGACCTGCATGCATGCAGGCTTGTGCGCGACATAGACCTGCATGCATGCAGGTCAGTGCGCCCTCTTTTCCGTTGTCCTTATCCTCATCCTCGCCGTCAGCATCATGATCATCGTTATCACCACCGCAGTCAGTGAACTTGCCTTGTTGCCGTCACCAGCGTCATCATCATCGCCACCATCTTCACTGCCATCGTCATCATCGTCATCACCGTCGTCGTCGCTATCGGCTTTTTTCCCCCCATCGCCATTTCCTATTTCTCAACCGAACGCACCCATCCCGCGCAATTCCGTACGTTCTCGCGCGCTCCCGTTGGCAGCAAGGTTTTTTTCTTGCAAAGCGAAGGATTCCAGTCAAGCGCCTCCCTGGTCCCGGGTTGTTGCCTCCGTTGCCGCGGTCCCAGTGTTGCCCTTGGATTAAGTGGCTCAGCGTTTCGGACAGGTCCCAGGGACGAAGAACAATGGGTATAAGAACGTCGTGCTCCGCGCCATGCGGACCGACTGCGACGACTTCGTCCAGGTGCATAGCTGGGGGAATGTGTCCATGAGCGCGAACAGCGACAATGTGTGTCGTTTTGTCTTGCGTTCGCAATTCAAAAGGAGCATTCAGCGTTCGTCGCTCTTTCATGCGTTCTGGTCTCCACTGAAGGCGTTCAAACGGCACCACTTCGGACAATATATCGACGCGAGGACCGTTCTAGTCATTCATGGTCGGCATTGATTTGTTTGCCTGATCTCATTACTGCGTCCAGCATTGGCGGGGTGCTGGGAACAGACAAGAACATCGATTTGTCGACCGACGAGGCGCAGAAGAGGATCTTCAACAAGGGGCGCCCTGATCTCTACAGGCTTGCAGGCGACGTGTTCGTTCGCAATTGCCAAGGTCATGAATGGGCAAAAGACGCCTAGGAGGTCCTTCTCAAATGGAAGGGGGCTGCCCCCTCCAAGCGATGTCCGTCGTTGGCCCTGATTCGGGAAACCGCAAGACGCCGTTGTTCGCCTATCTCTGCCAGGCTGCTCCACTCAAGCTGACCTCGGTTGTCTTGACTAACGTGGATACTGCGGAGAAACAGATGAAGAAGCTCCTGTCGCAAGTCGGGCTGATGATTTCAAGGAGTTTTCTTGGGCGCGCGAGGCGCGTCGAGGTTGCGTCGAGCCCCTCAGAGACAGGCTCGATCAATCCCCCCAGCCGCCTTGCCAAGCGGGGCCCAGCCCGCGGCCGAGGGGGCCGTGTCCCCACAGCACACGCGGGCGCTGTCGCGCGCCAGGGGCCCTCGGTCGGGCCCGAGCCCGCCGCCGGCGCGGAAGTCGCTCGCTCCCGCGGCCGCCCCGCCAGCGCCGCGGGCGGCTCCTCCTCGTCTTCCTCTTTCTCCCCGCCCCTCCTCTTCGGCGCGGCGCGGCCGCCCCCCCATTCCCGACGAGGCGAGCCCCGGCCCGGCGCCGCGGCCGCCGCCCTTCATGCGCCTCCTCGACGACGGCGCCCCGCTGCCAACGCCCGAGCGCCAAGACTGGGGCCTCGCGCTTGCCCCCCCCGCCCGAGCGCCAGGGTCGGGGGCCGGAGGAGGGCCCGGAACCCATGCGCGGTAAGTTTCGGCGAGTTCGATCGTTTCAGTCCAGAGGACATTGGCTTTAGTCCACGGAGGATAGCAAGCCCGTGGGGCCCCGCCGGGGGCCGCCCGAGGCGCCCACCCGAGGCGCCGCCAGAGTCGTTGCCCGAGACGTCGCCCCAGAGGGGGCTGCCCGAGGCGTCGCCCCAGGCGCCGCCTGCGGCGCCGCCCAAGGCGCCGCCGCCTACGCCGCTTCAGGCGCCTCCCAAGACACGGCCCCAGGCGCCGGCGCCGTTCCAGGCAAATCTGGGCGCGCCGGGCGCTGCCTATGGCGCACCAGGCGCCGCACCAGGCGCTCCAGGCGCTCGGGCCTCTCGTGATCTTCCTGACGGCACCCCAATCGACGGAGGAGGCGGCGACCGAGGCGGCCCCATCGTCGCGCAGGGGGAAGGAAGGCCTCTCGCGCGACGCCGCCGAGCTCATGGCTCGGGCCTGCGCCTTCGAACGTTGGGCCATGGGCGCGCGGCGGAAGTGGCCGGCGGAGCAAGCGCATGAGTTCGCGGCCGACGAACAGACGCCGCTCGCTCGCGATTGCCTTTGCGGGGCGCTGCGCGACGACATCGGGGGCCTGGCAGCCGCGAACATCGCGGCGCGTCGCGAGGCAGTGGGCGGTGACCAGCGAGTATGTTTAACATGGATATTGAGAACTCCGATCGGCCCACGGCAAGAAACTTTGCGATTGGTTCAGGGGCGAGGATAAGGCCATGGCGACGGCACTCGCGGACGACATGCTCATGCGCGACTTCTCCGGGGCAGCGATGGCGTTGACCTAGGGCCCAGGCCAGGCCGCCATTGACGACCCAGGGCCCGCGACAGAGTTCCACTCGGATTCGCCCAGGAGTTGGCGGACAGAGCTTCCATTGAGCTGCCCGCAGGCACGTCGGGTCGCGGGCCCGGGGCTGGCGTCGCGGGCGCAGGCGCGACCGACGACGAGATGGGCCATCTTTACGATTAGGCGACCTGGCGGTTGGCGGTGGGTTGCTTCGAGGATGGGAGGGTGCCTTGAGGCGCGCCCGCCGGTCGAGGGGCGAAGGGGGGGGGGGCGGAAGGGGGGGGGGGCGGGCGGCGGGGGGGGGCAGGGGGACGGAGGAGGAAGAGGGGAGGAGGAGAGAGGAGGAGGAGGAGGAGAGGAGGAGGAGGAGGAGGGAGGAGGAGGAGGAGGAGGAGGAGGAGGAGGAGGAAGGAGGAAGGAGGAAGGAGGAGGAAGGAGGGAAGGAGGGAGGAAGGAGGAAGGAGGAAGGAGGGGAAGGAAGGAAGGAGGAGGAAGGAGGAAGGAGGGAGGGAGGAGAAGGAGGAAGGAGGAGGAGGGAGGAGGAGGAAGGAGGAGGAGGAGGAGGAGGAGAGGAGGAGAGGAGGAGGAGGAGGAGGAGGAAGGAGGAGGAGGAGGAAGGAGGAAGGAGGAAGGAGGAAAGGAGGAAGGAGGAAGGAGGGAAGGAGGAGGAGGGAGGAGGGAGGAGGAGGAGGGAGGAGGAGGGGGGGGAGGGGAGGGAGGAGGGAGGAGGAGGGGAGGAGGAGGGAGGGGAGGAGGGAGGAGGGAGGTGGGAGGAGGGAGGAGGGAGGAGGAGGAGGGGAGGAGAGGAGGAGGAGGAGGAGGAGAGGGAGGAGGAGGAGGAGGAGGAGGAGGAGGAGGAGGAGGAGGAGGAGGAGGAGGAGGAGGAGGAGGAGGAGGAGGAGGAGGAGGAGGAGGAGGAGGAGGAGGAGGAGGAGGAGGAGGAGGAGGAGGAGGAGGAGGAGGAGGAGGAGGAGGAGGAGGAGGAGGAGGAGAGGAGGAGGAGGAGGAGGAGGGAGGAGGAGGAGGAGGAGGAGGAGGAGGAGGAGGAGGAGGAGGAGGAGGAGGAGGAGGAGGAGGAGGAGGAGGAGGAGGAGGAGGAGGAGGAGGGGGGCGCGGGGGAGCAGAAGGGGGGGCGGGCAGGGGACCAGGCGCGGGAGGAGGGGGCGGGGGCGGAGGAGAACGAGCGCCCCTCAGGACTACGACCGCCTGGGCGACCGCGAGTGGAACCCGTTGTTCCGCGCCGCGGTTGCTTTCACATTTTCGCGGCGCGCTTCCAGTGCGGCCCGCGCGCTGGCTCAGCTCGCACCCGCGGCCCATCTGAGCGCCAGGACCACGGGGCCCCGCCCTCCAGGGTGCACGGCCTAAGTCCAGGCTTGCAGCGGCGGCGGCGCTGCGTTTCGCCGGTGCTCCATAACGAGGGTCATGCTCGAGGGGGGGCGACTTGGAGATCTAGGGCCCGAGAGGCAATGCGCCTTTACTGGCGGCGGCAACGACTGGCGTCGCAGGCGCGGCCCGGCTGCTGCTGCTCCTCGAGCACGGCGCCGACGCCAATGCCGTAAACAACGGGGGCAAAGGCGCGGTGGAGCTAGCGCAATATTGTTCTGGCGAGTGCAAGGGGCTCCTGCGCGCTCATGGGCGCGAGCTCACGCAGACGCCGGGCGGGGGGGAGCGCCGGCGGGCTGGAACTGGGCCGCAGCTCCCCGCCCGGCGCGCCATGCCCAGCCAAGAGTGAAGTCAATCTTGGGGGGGGCACAGGCCCGCTGCACGGGAGGAACAAATATCCGCAAAGCAGGCGCAGGCACGGTGATCAAAGCAGTGACTGCCGCCCTGCTGTTATTGACAAACAAAAGTACCAGCCCTGCTGAAGAGCCGACGATCTGAGTGAGGCGCGCGGCGCGCGTGCGCGCGCAGCAAATCCGACTACGCGCTCGCGCGCGCGCGCGCGGAAAGGGGGGGCGTGCTTCATCCTGCGCCCACCGCACTTTTCCGCGCCGCGCCCATGCGCGCGCGTACGCGCCGCGCGTGCGCGTGGACTCCGCCGCGCGCGTGCTTGGCGCCGCGTGCTTGCGTATGTAGTTGTATGTGCGTACGCGCGCGCGTTGCACAATCTTGCTTGGGTCCACGTCGCCCAAAGCGTCAGGAGCCTCCGAACGCTCGCGCGCGCGTGGGTTGTTGGTTCAAGCTGCAGAGACCCCGCCCCGTTCGGCACGCCTTGGGCCCGCCTTCCCGACCCGCCCGTTAGGGTCTATCCGCCCGTCGGGCCCGTCTGGTTCTGCCGCGTGCTTTCTGTTTCTAGTCGCCCTTCAAATCCCGTACTCCAGCCTTCCCCCCCGTTTCCATTCGTCTTCTCTTCCCTTGTTTCCAGGGGTGCGCGAATTACACGCGGCAGGTAAAGATGAAGACGGTGGGTGCTAAGGGTCTGGGCTATACGTGTTTAGGTGCGCGCGAGCAAGTAAAAACGAACAGTCGTATAAGGTGTGTTGCTGTTGTTGCTGGTATGCGGTTGTTGATGTTGTTGTTGTTGTTGCTGCTGCTGCTGTTGTTGTTGTTGTTGTTGTTGGTGTTGCAGTTGCCATGTTTTTGTTGGTATTGTTGATGCTTGCTTTTCATTTTGAATAATAGCTATGTTTGATCCTCCCCCTCCGGGGCTCCTTTTATTTTTCAATTGAAATGCCCTTCCTGGGGCTCGTTCCTTGTTTTTCATCAGAGAACGTATTGGGTCTCCGAGTTGTGTTGTTGGCCGCTGGTTTACAACAGCAACAACAACGGCATCCGATCTATACGCATTCACCTTTTATTGCAAAATCGCGTTTTCGCGTGGGGGAACCTTGCAATTTATTCAGACGGCGCCCCCATCGACACTCAGGAATCACGCTCTCGCAGTGGATTTCTTCGCGATCTATTTTGTATTCGCGCTATCGCTCGACACTTCCTCGCCATTTGTGCATGACGCACGTTTCGGCAACCCGCCTGCTCGACCTGGCCGCCTGGGCCCGCTTTCCCGACCCGCCCGTGACGGTCTATCCGCTCAATGGGCTCGTCTGGTTCTTCCGCGTGTTTTCTGTTCCTAGCCCCCGTCCTGCTATTTTTTATCGTGTTCCATCCTCCTCTTTCCCCTTTGCCCCGTCTTTCCCTTCGTCCTCTCTTCCCCTGCCTCAGGGGCTGCACGAAATACACGCTGCAGGTAAGACAGATATACCACCAAGGGGTACGATCGCAGACGAAGAGGGCGGGTATCGAGGGCTTGGGATCTACATGATGAGTGGCACTCGAGCAAATAAGAGCGAAAAGTCTTAAACTAAATGTTTTTGTTGTTGATGTTGCTGCTGTTGTTGTTGTTGTTGTTGTTGTTGTTGTTGTTGTTGAGTTCTCGCTCTTGCAGAATAGCTATTGTTGATCTCCCCCACCAGTGCACATGGTGTTTTTCGAGTGAGGTGCTCTCCTCAGGGTTCGCACCTTGTTCTCTTTTTATCCTGGAAGGTTTTCCTGCTCAAACTGCGTTGTTGGGCCCCGAATTGCAACAACAACACCAACAACGATTCCCGCCTGATATTTTGTCACCAATTATTCTAAACTCGCGCTTTCGCCCGGCACGCCTTACAATGTACGCAGGAATCGCTCTCTCGCGTGAGACTTCCTCGCAGTTCATTCAGGCGCCGCGCCCTCGACACTCAGTAATCACGCTGTCGCTATGGCCTTTCTCACGTTTCACTTGGGACTCGCGTTATCGCTCGAGACTTCTTCGCGATGCATGCAGGATTCAAACTTCAGCATCCCGCCTGCTCGACCTGGCCGCTTGGGCCCGCCTTCCAACCCGCCCGCTAGGGTCTGCCCGCCCGATCTGCCCGGTCGGTTTTGCCACGGGCTTTCTGCTCCTAGCCCCTCTCCTGTTAATTTCTTTCGTGTTCCATTATTCTCCCTGCCCCTTCCATTTGTTCTCCCTTCCGCTGTCTTAAGGGCTGCGCTAAATGCACGTGGCATGTAAAGAAGACATACCCCCAAGGGGGAGCGATCGAAGACGAAGATGGCAGGTACTCAGAGTTTCGGATATACGTGTTGAGTGGCACGCGAGCAGATAGTAGCGAACAGTCTGAACTCATTATTGCTGTTGCTGCTGTTGTTGCATTCTCATTTTCACTTTATAGAATAATAACTGTTGATTTCCCTCCGGTGACTATGGATGCTTTCAATGAGAGTGTTTCTCCCGGGGCTCGAACCTTGTTTCATATCAGAGAAAATATGTGGTTATCAAGATGCGCCCCTGGCCTGCGGTTGACAACAACAGTGGCTCCCGCCTGAGATGTTCCCACAGTGTGTTTCAATTTCGCGCTCTCGCGCGGGATTTCTTCATTACATGTTCAAGAATCGCGCTCCCGCGTTGTATTTTCTCAGAATTTACTGCGGCGCCGTGCCCCGTAAACTCAGGAATCACGCTCTCGTTCTGAGTTTCCTTACGATTTACTTGGGAATCGCGGTATCGCTCGAATCTTCCTTCATGATGACGTTTTAGCGACCCGCCCGCTCGACCTGGCCGTCTGGGCCCGCCCGCACGACCTGCCCGTTAGGAACCGCCCGCCCGACACGCCCGTCTGGTTCTGCCGTTTGTGTTCCTGCTCCGAACCCTCCTCCTGCAAATTCCTCTCGTGCTCCATCCTCTTTCCCCCATGTCTATTCACTCCTCCCCTCCATCCCCTGTTATGGGGGCTGCGCCAGCTACGCGCGGCAGCCTCGTTGGGTCTAGGGGCCGACTGATGGGAGGGAGGGAGGTCGTCGTCGTCGAACGATGGGAATGGCGAGGGCGAAGAGGGAGGGGGGTCGTCGTCGCCGTCGAACTTGAGGGAGGGAGGGGGGGAGGAGGGGGGGAGAGAGGGTCGATTGATGGAGCCTGGCCGAGGGCGGTGGGCAGATGGATGGGCGGGTTGGGGGGGGGCAGGCCACGCAGATCGAGAAGAAGCTTAGCATCGCTCGGACGTGTGCGTTTTTTCTCGGCGAGAACCATCGAGGACCATCCTGGACCACCGAGCACAAAAAACACGCACGAAACCGAACAAAAACACAGGGAATGGACGTCCGAGCGATGGCTAGGGTTGGGGGGGGGGGCAGGCCACGCAGATCGAGAAGAAGAAGAGGTCGATGAGGAGGGGCCGGTGAGTCGAGGTAGGGAAGATGTACCCCCCAAAGGGGTACGATGGAATATGAAGATGGTGGGTACCGAGGATTTGGGATTCGTGTGTCGAATGGCGCGTGAGCAGGCAAGAGCCAACAGTCTCAAAATGATGACTGCTGTTGTTGCTGCTGTTGATGTTGCTATTGCTGTTGCTGGTGCTGCTGCTGTTGCTGCTGTTGGTTTGTGTCGTTGGTTTTGATGTGGTTGTGGCTGTGGTTTTGGTTGTGGTTGGTGTTGTTGGTGGTGTTGTCGTTGTAGTATTAGTTGCCGTTGAACTCTCACTACTGAAGAATAAGTATTGTTGATCCCCCCCTCCGGTGCACACTATATGTTTTCAATTGAAGTGCCCTTCCCGGCGCTCGCACTCGGTTTTTTATCAGGGACAGTCTTGAGGCTCAAACTGTGGCCCCTGGGTTACAACAACAACAACAACAACGGCTCCCGCCTGAGACTTCCTCACAATTTAGCCAGGACCCCCGCTCCCGCCTGAGACGTCCTCGCATTCTATTCAGGAATCGCGCTTTAGCTTTGGACTTCCTTACAATTTATTCAGGAGTCGCGCCGACCACTGGAGGTCTCGCATCGGTGCAGCAAGACGCGGGCATGCGTTTTCGAGGCGGATATTTTGAAAGTCCTCGGAGGAGGTGTTTGCAAGGCCTCATTGGGCGGGATATTTGGGAATGGGAATAACGGACCCCGCTATAGAACAATCCCCCATGATGGGGATGGTTATCATGATGGTCGCATGCTTCGTGTGGGAATTTCGCGCATGATGGTAAAATGGTTTTCGTTGTTGTTGTAAACTGGGGGCCAGGGGCACAGTCTGAGGCTCATGGTTTTCCATTGTACGAAACAGGGTGCAGGCCCCAGGAGGGGCCTGTCAACTGAAAAACCACAGAAAGAGCACAGAACGGGCGGCATCAAGAACAATTTCTTCTTTGAAGTGAGAGTTCGGCCAACAACAAACAAGCATGATCGGGGCCGCGGAATCCCACCTGACCCACGCACCCAGGGATGGTGTAAGTCCGTTTGGCCCCCTAACTTTCATCACACCAGAAGGCCGCGGCTGGCGGCAGGCTGGCCGGGCCGTACAGGCCGTGGCAGGCCAGCAGTGGTCGTGGCCGTCGGCGTTTTCGGCGGCCGTCGTCGGCCGTCGCCGTCCGTCGTCGTCCGTCGCCGTCCGTCGTCGTCAGTCGTCCTCCGTCGTCGTCCGTCGTCGTCCGTCACATCCCGTCGTCCGTCGTCCGTCACATCCCGTCGTCCGTCATCCTCGTCCTCGTCCTCGTCCTCGTCCTCGTCGTCCTGGTCCTCGTCCTGGTCCTCGTCCTCGTCCTCGTCGTCCTCGTCCTCGTCGTCGTCGTCGTCGTCCGCCCCGCCCTCGGCACCGGCCGGCGTCCTCGGCAGGCCGAGGGCAGGCTGCGGTCGCACCTCGACATACCGGCGACGCCGCGCGCGCCGCTGGGCCGGGGCGCCGTGGCGCGTCGGGGGGCCAGCCTCGTTCGGGCCGGACGAAAGGGGGGGATTGGGAAAGGGGGGGTTACGAAATTTGCTGCATGCAGCTGGTTTCGGCCTCACCGAGGGCCCCATTCCTTGATACATAGCCGCCTCCGGCGCCAGGAGGCGCCGGGAAAATCAGCTACGTGAGCTGATTCTCAAACCCCCCCTTTGCGATCCCCCCCTTTCGCCCGACGCTAGCCTCGTGCGCGAGGGTCGATTGCACTTTTTGGTCTGCGGGTCGGGAGCGGGCCCCTTCCGGTCAAGAGCTAAACGGGACGCGGGTAGCCCTAATTGGGGAGACAGGGCGCGGGCGGGCGGGGCCTCCGGCGGCCGGAGGGCTCAGAAAACAGAGAGGGTCGGTTACACTTAAGAGTGAACCTTCGCTGGAGTGGCCTTTGTCGGGAGCCTTGAGATGGGGGTCAAAGCAAACGGGGGTCAGCCAGAGCGCCAGATCTTGCAGGATCCTGCAGAGCCAGGCTCCCATTGACCCGGGCTTGGGCGCAGGATCCTGCAGGATCTTGCAGGATCCTTCGCATTGACCCGGGTTTGGGTGCAGGGTCTTGCAGGATCTTGCAGGATTCTGCAAGGCCTGGCTGACCCGGGTTTGGATTGATCCGGGTCAGAAGATCCCCGACTTTGGTGCGGGCTCATCGGGCTCCCCCCGACCGCCGAGCGCGATGCGATATAGGCGGCCCGCGCCCCTGGGTTTGGCCCCCTCGCGCCCCCAAAAGCTGCGAACCAGGGGTCACTCTTGCCCAGGGTCCCTCTTACGTCTAGCCGAGAGGAGCAGGGGGAAGCGTTGGGAGGATGTGTACAGACGGACCGAGGTGTGAGGTCGAGGTCGACTCGGGGAGGGTGCCCCGGTGCTCTTCGCGCTTGTCGGGCGTTCTCGTGCATCTTGGGGGGTGTACCCTGAGATGTTCTGTTCGTTTGGGCCAGCGGAGGGTCTCGTGTTCTTGAGGGATGTTCTTCTGGCCTGGGTCCGACTGTACACGCCGGTCGTTGAAAACAGGTGTTTTGGAACTCCCAGATCCCAGCTTGCTTCGAGCGCCGCCCTGCCTCACGAGTCGGTATGCTCTTACAGTCAACGCGCCTAGTAAGGACGCGCGCCTTCATCTAGGGTACCCTTGGGTCCTTGCCTCTGAGGCCCGTCCTTGCCATTATCACTGGTCGCCCGCCGCCCTAAAGAGACCCAACTTCGGCCTCCAAGGTTCTTGCGTCCTTATCACCCGTCCTTGATACACGTTTTGACTGTACTGTGTTCTGTTGCTCTCTGGGAGGGCCTGGACCCAGTCCACCTGATCTGCCCTCCTGCTTCATTCAGGAGGGAACAAAAACACACAGGCACAATTAATCGTCGACTCCCTGGGAAAATATGGGAAAATATGGGGGAAGACGAGAACCCAGAAAATGTGGGGAAATATGGGGAATCCTTTTATCAGTGTCTATTTACTCGTTTGTCCCAGGGCCCCTTCACTCCTGCTTCGTGGTTCTACCCACCACTTCCGACCGACGTGTGCCCGTGGTGCACAGGCGCACGAGAGCTCCGTGCTCTGAGCGTGCTCCGCCGCCCGCGTCCCCCTCCCATCCCCCTCCTCCAGGGCGCCCCGCCCTGCTCGTGTGCGGCACCGGTGCGGCACCGGCGCGTCCCCCTTTTGCCAAGGGCGCCCTCGAGGGCGCGAAGTTTTTCGCGCTTCCCGGTCCTCGTTCCTTCTCCCCCTCCTCCTCGTCCTCCTTTTTTCTCTTTGGGGGGGGGCGGCGCGAGAGCTCGAAGTTATTTACGCTTCGCTCAGCGCGAAGCGCGAAGTTAGGAGCCCTCGTTTGCCCTCGGCCGCGGCCTGGAGCCGAGCCGCCGCGGACAGACAAACTCGGACTCACGAAGGTGAAGCGATGTTAGACGCTCACCTCCCCCTCCTCGCTCCAGGGCGCGCGCGAGCGTGCGCCACGCAGTATGTATGCCGCCATTTGGGTGTCGAGGGTGGGGCCGCTTGTCCCAATTCTGCACATTGTAGTTTACATTTTCTGTCCACGGTACCTCCTCTCACTCGACCCTTGTTTCACGCCTCCTCCATGTCGGATGCACCCCGTGGGCCTGCTCCAGGTGCTCCTGCCGTCGCCCGGGCTTGCCAGGCTTTGGCAGAGCCCGCCCCAGCAGGCGAGGGGCTCGACGATGACGTGCGCACCTCGACGCCCTCCGAACCAAGCTTCAGTACGGGGCGACGCCGCCAAGGCGCTGGCAGAGGAGAGCCGCTGGAAGCGGTTGACAACGGCATTTCAGAAGTGCGAGTACGAGGAAAACGACGCCGGGGAGCTCGTCAAGGACGTCCGCACAACGGGGGCTCGAACCTTCCTGCGCGGCCTGCCTGGCGACCTCGGCCTTCGCAACCTGGCGGTGTTCCACGACCTCGTGGCGGCGCTGTCTGGGCGGCAGTCCAGCAGCGCCAACAGCAGTGGCAGCGGCAGCGCCGGTCACCCTGGCGACGTCCCGCCGGGCTTCTGGGGGTGCCCGCCGGGCTGTGCCTCCCCCATTCGAACCGCCGAACGAGGGGGCGGGGGCAGCGCCGGCGGCGGCGCAGGTCCGACAGGACAACCTCTTCTCGGGGAAGCTCGTGGCGGCGGCGAGCCAGCAGGATACGAAACTCCTCCAGGAACTCACAGGCGAGTTGGACCCAGCAGACCAGCCCCGCGAGTTGGTCAAGAAGTCTGAGCAGGGGGGGCCGCTCCGTTCCCTGGGGCCAGACGAGGCTGCCTTCCGCGCTGCCGGGGCGGCCCGCAAGGCCGGCCGCTTCGTGGCCTACCCGGGCAGTCGCCCCTCCGCGTCGTAATGCGGAGGCCGAGAGGATCAGGCAGTTCACGTTAGTCACGTTCCACGTGATGGCCAGCTCCTCCCCGTTGTCCAGCACGTACGTGATGTGCTTGGTGCCGTAGTTGATGATGGGCTCACTCGTGGCATTCACCATGGGACGAAGATCCCTACGAGGAGGCATCATGGGAACATCCGGGGCATAGTCTACAGGGCATGCCACGACACCCGACCCAGAGTTCAGCAGGGCGAGCTCGACACCACCATTGCCAACCGCAGCAATCATGCCAGCAGGCTGTATCATGCGGATCGTCAGTGGATTGTCCACGGCTCGTCTTGAGAGGAGCTGTACGTTGCGCCGTGGCCTTGAGGATGACCTGCCGGCGGTGCGGGTAGAGCCGGCGGCACGGGGCCCAGACCCATGACGACGGCGCCTGGGGGGTGAATGGAATGAATGCCCTGCGCTGGAGGCGCTCCCCCCTGAGCTGGGTACCACATGGGCTGGAAGATCGTCGGGTACGCCGCGTTCATGGGCATTGGTACGCCCGGCGCGGGCAGGGCCAACTGTGTGCTGGCACCGCTGCTTCCTGCTGCCCCTGTCGCTGCTCCTCCTGCTCCTGCTCCTCCTCGAGCCTCCTCTGTCACGCTGCGGGCTCCTGCTCCGGGTAGTGGCTTGCCGCTGGCGTCCACTCTCCCGGCCTTGATGTCGGCCTTGAGTTTCCTGCATTCGTTCTTGAAGTGGTTGGACTTCCCGCAGTACTGGCAATCCTTGCCGGAGGCGGGGTTGTAGGTGTCCTTGGTCTTGGCTTTGCCCTTGGACTCCTTTCCTTTCCCTTTGGAGTCCTTCCCCTTGCCCTTGGAGGTCTTGCCCTTGCCGTCCTTCACGGCACCGATCACCATGGGGTCGTCCACGTTCTGGGTTCACGTCCGCCTTGCCACGTCGAAGTTCAGGATCTCCGCTTGCAGCTGCTGGTACGTGTCCAACCTCGCGGCGTTGAGCTCGAGGTGATCCCGGACCTTCACGTTCAGCATCCCGCCGATGAGCACGGAGATCTTCACGTCCTGGTCCAAGACCTTGCCGCTCTTTTCCTCGTAGCGCCGCACGTCCCTCTCGAAGCTCTCGATCTCCACCGCCAGGTCGCTGTTGGGGTCCTTTCCGAACTCCCTCCGCAGGAGGGCGTGGAGGACCGCCCCGTGGCGAACTCGCACGTCGGGCTCGTACTCCCAGCAAAGGCGCCTCCAGGCCTCCGCGCCGTTGCCCTGCTCCACGTTGCCGATCAAGCGCTGGGCGTCGTCCGTGGTGAGCATCACCAGCATGTAGTACAGCTGGCGGCTCAGGGTGAGCGTGCCCTTGTCCAGATCGTGAGCGTCCACGACCTGGCCGTCCATCGCCTCCGCACGGCGGAAAAGCTCCGCCATGTTGGCGTGCTCGGCGCAGGCGAACCCTTCGAAGACGAAGCGGAATTGCCTCCACGCCTCGCGCCGGCCCGAGAAGCTCGACGGTTTCCCAGGCGTCCGTGTGTCCACGGTCGCGCCGCCAAGGTGCTCCGCTAGCGCACGCTGCGGCGCTACGGGGGGCGCCGCCCGAAGCTGTCCGAGCTCGGCCTGCGCTGCTTGCAGGCCCTGCGCCGCGGCCTGCCCGCGCTGCTGCTGCCGCTGGAGCTCCTGGACCAGCTCCTGCTGCCTGGCCTCCACGGCCTGCAGCCGCTGGGCCCACTCTTCCATCGTTGCGGCCAGCTCGACGCTCTCGAGCACCGAGGGAGCGCCCGCCGCGCTTGCTGGGCATGCGCTGCCGCAGACCGCGGGGTTGCCGCAGGTCGCGGGGGCCTCACCAGGCGCGGGGCTAACCGCTGCCTAGTGGCCTTCCCAGGCGCGGGGCTGCCCGCTGCCTAGGTGGAGCCGCGGATTCAAACCGCCAGCTCCGCTACCATGCGCGAGTATGAAACTCGCGGGAGTGATCGCAGATGGGAGGGAAAGACTGGGGAGCTCTTTTCCTCCACGCTCGGATGCTTGAGCCAGACGCCGGCGGCGTATGGCAAGTCAAACACAACTCTGGGGGACGAAGCAGCGTATTGGTTCCGTTCATGCGGGACGTGCTTCTATTTTGTTGCGTCCTTTCTTACTGCTACGCCATGCTATGTACAGACTTACATCAGGCTTGCACACTTCCCTAGGCTATGTAGTTCACCAACGACGCCCGTTTGTTTGCTTCTGGGAGGGGGTGGAGGACGACGAGGAGGCGTGCGAGGATGAGGAGGAGGAAGAGGAGAGAGAAGGAGAAGAAAGAGGAGCACGAGGAGGAAGAGGATGAAGAGGAAGGATGCGAAAACCTCAGGAAAACCATACGAAAACCATCCGAAAGACGAAGGCCGCCACAATCCCCCGTTCTCCTTCCGAGTGTGGGCTACTGTTGGGGACATTTGGTATTCTTTTGCGTTGCACGAGTGGAGATGCGCTTCTCGGCCTCTCCATTCGGGGTCGAAATCTTGGCGAGATTGGTTGGCCGCTGTTATTGTAGGTACCACCACGGGCTCTCGTGGATCCACAGGTGAAGCTCCGCTCTGCAGTGTTTCCCGGGTTCACCCGGGGCTCTGGACACCTGGGGGCTCAGTCAAGACCATACCCACCAAATCTCCGTCGTTTTGAGCTCTTGGGGTTCGTCGACAGGTTCTCGGATGGAAGTTGCAGGCCAGCCACAACTGGGGGAGCTGTGGTCCTTACCCCCCTGGGGGACCCATCGATTTCGACACCCCTCTCGAGAGATCGTCGATGCGATGGGTTCCCCCAGGGGGGTAAGGGCCACAGCTCCCCTGGCTGGTCGGAGTTGCCAGGACATCGTTACCCAGCTGGTTCCCGGTGCCGAGGTTAGCGCGCAGCTGAGACGAGATGCGAAGGCTCATGCCCAGCAGATCGCGAATGACATCATTAGTGCGTGGTCCAGGCGCGATCATCTGCAGGCCTCCCGTCGACTGCGAGCGATAGGAGTTGGTCCAAAGAAGCTTCTTGAGTTCGAGGCCCAGACCGCTGACGTGTGGGCGCGGCACTTTGCGGGTGTCGAAGCTGGCACAGTCATCCCTTTCCAGGAGCTCGAGTGGCTTGAACCGGAGATCCAAATATTGCCCCATACCTTCCTGGACGGGGCCTCCTTCGATCCAGAAGACCTGCGCACGCTCGATCAGGTTGCGCGTAGCCTCGAACGAGCTTGCCCGCGGGTTGCAGGCCCCGGTGGGTTCGCAGGCAACGCGGCTCGCAAGCCCGCCCTGGATATCACTCCCATCCCGCGCCCTCTCTTTCTCGAAGCACAGCTTATGGCAGAAGAGCTTCTGCAATGGAAAGGAGGTTGCAATCGGCCTCCATTCGAGAAGTGTTGTCCGTCGCCCAGGCGGAGCAACCGATCGATTCTGGGGTCTTCGAAACTTGGCAAGAGGCTTCGCGGTCTCGTTCGCCTGGACCTCGCTCCCCGTCTTCCTCCACCCGCCGGGCCCCGCCAGAGCGGCAGCGTCGCCCGCGTGGGCGCGGACTTCTACCAGCCTCGAACTTATCCCTATCCCTCAGATTGACACGCCAAAAGGCGATGACAATCTCAGGGATTCGCCCTCAAAAAATAAGGGAATCCCTAAGATTGGCATCGTGATGAGGAGGTGCCCAGCACAGGGATGGGGATATGCTCCAGGCTGGTAAGCTTGCAGAGCAGCCAGGGAGTTCATGCTAGGGACAGGCGCGTCGGACGAGGCTGTCGCCTAGACCCTCCGCCAGCCCGGGCTGCCCCCCGAGGCCGTGGGCGAGCTGGCGCAGCGCGTCCAGCAGCACGGCCCCGTCGTGCGGGCTCCAGGGTTCCCCGGAGGCCCCGTGCCCGGGTCGCCGACCCGTGCCAGTCCAGTTGGTCCGTCGCGCCTGGGGGCTCCTGCACTGCGCTTCCCCAAGCGGGCTCCGGGCCAGGCCGGCGGCCATGGGGGCCTGATCTGCAGCTTTCTGATGTGCATGGTCACTCGCGAAGCTCAGGCAGCACCGCTGGAGCCCGGTGTTGATCTGCGAGTGCCAGGGGCCTGCAGCAGATCTGCCAGCGAGCGCATCAGTGCAGATGTGCCCTCAGCACGTTCCACTCACTCAATGGACTTGGCCTTCTTCGACGATGCCATGTTCATGTTTTTTAGGCAAGCTGGATGCGCGGCTGGGGATCGCGCCGTTGGCCTCGCAGTCGACGCCTTCGGCTCCGGGGGCATCAGGCTGCGCGCTGCCAGTTGCAAAATTGCCGTGCTGTTCCAGTTCGGGGGGGAGGGGTCGGACATAGCTAAACGCGCGCTCTTGCGCAGCTGGTCTGGGTCTGTCCAGCTAGTCTCGAGGCTGCGCGGGCACCCCTGTCTGCGCGCAGCCAGGCAGCGTGCGCATCTCGGCACTGCATTCGATGAAGCTGGACCCCTGGGCCCAGAGCTCGCGCGTCGGAGGCGCGCCAAGACGGCAGAATGGGGCAAGTTGAGAAGCATCGTTCGGGACGGCACCGCGAACGTGGCATGCACTCAAGTCCGTTGCACCTGGCAGGCGCGCGGCCAGAGCTCTCTCTCCCTCTCTTGCCCAGGCTGCGCAGCTCCGCGACGACCTCGTTCTAATGCTTCGCGCAGTTGTCCGCGGCTCGAGAGTGGGCGCCGCGGCGCTCGCGTCTGCCCAGATCCTGGCCATGGTGGGGCGTCCACACTTGAATGCTTTTAAGGATCACACGCTGCGGCTGTTTGGCAGGCTTTTGCATCGCGGGCCAGATCACCTGCTGGCGCTACATGGGCATTGTGCGCACCATTGCTAGGTCTCGCGGGCGCGCCAAGTGTTTGGCGACATTGATTGGCTTCGCCGCCGCCGCCCCGCCTTCAAGGACTCCCCCGAGGCGCGCGAGGATGTCCAAATGTGGGAGCAGTACGTTCTCGCCTCTGCCCTCCAGTGGAAGGCCGCTGGCAAAGGTGCTCTTCAGGCCCATGTGACCCACTGTACTAGGAATGCCTTAGCGCTCATGGCCGGGATTGACGCCGTCCAGGTGATGCATGATGCGGGTGGCCCAAAGCCCCTCACGGACCCCCAACGTCTCCTTCGAGCTCTTGCCCAAGAGGCCCCTCCGACCTATCAGCGCGGATGGTGTAACACGCACTTCAGCAAAATCAAGGGTCTCAATCAACACGTGGCACGTGAGCATTGGACCTTCATGCGCAGCATCGAGAGCCAGTTCGGCAACGCATCCAAGTGCGCGCGCTGTCGTACTACATTCGCTGCGCGCAAGCCTCTCGTTGAACATCTCGCCTTCTCGCCTCCGAAGTGCGCCATCGCGCTGTCGACTTCGCCTCCGACGCGATCGGTGGACAAGCGACGGCAGTTGAATGAGGAAGCGGACGCCGTTGCTGAGCGGCAAAGTTCAGCTGGTCTCGGCCGATGGCGCCCCGCTGCGCCAGCTCGGCGAGATCGCCCCTAGGCCCTTGCTCTGAGTGGGCGCGACCCCTTCGTTCGAGACGCTGTGGCGCCATGAACGGGCGCCGAGGCCCGTGAGGTTTTGATTCGCTCGGACTTCGCTTTCCCAGAGGAGGAGGCCACCAAGTTTTTAGGCCCTTTCGGGAAGCGCTTGCCCTCCACGGGGCCAAGAGGCCGAGCCTGGCGACAGGTTCTGGCCCTTCGGGCCCCAGGACTACCAGGGAGTTTCGGCCGGCATGCTTCCGCGCAAAATCAGTCGCCCGCAGTCTGTTGCGCTTGAGTTGTCAAGGGCGCCCCTCGAGGGCGCGAAGTTATTCGCGCTTCGCGGTTCGTCTCCGGTTCCTCCTCGTCCTCCTCTTCTCCCCTGGGAGGCGGCGCGAGAGCGCGAAATTATTCGCACTTCGCGCTTCGCGCAGCGCGAAGCGCAAAGTTGGGAGCCCTTGGTTGTTTTGCGGTGGGCGGAGGTCCTGGGACATCCAGTGGCATCTATCGGCTCCTCGCCCCTCTGGGAGCTCTGCTGCCTCTCCTCGGACGTTGCCATGGATGCTGACAGGGGAGATCTCGCGGCAGCCGCCACCATCGGATTCTGGTTAGGCTTAAGTCGGGCCTGTCCCTCTACAGTGTGAATATTCAAAAATAGTAAACAAATTAGTCTGGGGATGATCTTTTGAGTAGTTTCTGACCATTTTGGAGTATTTGTTGAGTATTGTTTCATTTTCGTCGAACATCCCCCTGTAGGGGGACGCGCCCGACTTAAGGTTAGGCCAGATACGCGACTGGCGAGCGTTTAACACGGGGAGGGCCCGCGCGAAACTTGGAGCGCCGCGAGGCGGCAAGAAGGGCCCCCTCCTCCTTTGCACCCTCGGCCATCTTTCGGGCGTCCCCGATTGCGCGCCCAGGCTCCAAGAGCAGCTTAGGGTGGGGGGTCAGTTCCTGAAGGCTCTTAACTTGGCATCGCTCGGACGTGTGCATTTTTTTCGACTAGGACCATCGAGGAGCATCCTTGATCATTTGGCGAAAAAACCACGCAGGAAACCGAAAAAAACACAGGGAATGGACGTCCGAGCGATGGCGAGCTCCCGCATCGTGGAGGTGCCCCCCCCCTGGTCGCGCTGGCGTCGTCTCCAATTGCCAGCGCGACCGATTTGAATCAGTGCGAGCATCAGCCACACAGCACAGGCATTGGTTCACAGCTGGCCAGGCCCCCACGCGCACGATCGGCGTGCGCACGCCGGAGCTCCGCGGTCTTCTCCAGGACGTGCTGGGCCAGGGGCGCTGTTTGCACGGCAATCAGAGGCGACGACAGGGGCGAATAGCCCAGGGGAGAGCAATACATGTATTCAGGTGCACCGATGATTTGTGTCTTCGAAGAGGCTCCTGGGCGAATACGTGTAATGCCCGCCCCTGGGTTATTCGCCCCTATCGTCGCCGCCGAGGCAAACGCGCTCACGTGACGGTTCTTGGCCGTCGGGGGATGGGTCCAGGCGGACCCAGCCAGAGGAAATTTCTCCGAGCAGTTTGCGCCGTTCCATCGCCGAAGCCATCCTAGACAGTATCGCTCAGATAGAGGACGACCCTGCTGATGCCGATTTCGTTTTCGGGGACGACCAGCAGGAGCTTACAGACAAGCTCATGCGGTTTTACGTTCCCTGGATTCCCGATTGCGATCACGATTTCACCCTGGCCCTCGATTTTGCGGGTTTTCGCCGTGGTTCAAGGGTGTCCAAACGTGCGGACCTTGAAATTCATCTTTTCTCAGAGTCTGAGAGGGAAACAGTTCCCTTGGCCCGTTGCACCCGGAGGTCTGCCTAGACCCAGCGAGCGGGACGGTGTCGTCCGAGCTCTGGGCGCTGGAGTCCGCCCCCCTCGTCCCTTCTCCTCCTCCCCCTCGGACGTCGTCGTCGGCGTCGTCCGCCCCTCCGCCTCCCCCCCCCGGCCTTGACCGAAGAGCGGCGCTCCCGGATCGAGGCCAAGGGGCGCGAGGCTCGCGCCATGCGGGAGCGCCGCAGTCTTCGGGAGCACGCATCTCGCGCGCCCTGGGCTGCAAGAGCTGGTCAGCAGGGCACCCTTTTCGAGGAGGCTTCCGTCGGGGAATGGGCCTCGATCTTTCTCGTTTCGGAGGCTGGGCCACGCGGTGGCGTAGGTTTAAGTCGGGCCTGTCCCTTTACAGGGGGAATATTCAAAAATAGTGAAAAATAGTATGGGGATTATTGTTTCAGTAGTTGTTTGACCATTTTGGAGTATTTTTTGCGTACTTCTTATATTTCGTCGAAAATCTTCTTGTAGGGGGACACGCCCGACTTAAGCGTAGGTGGTGGATCCTCGTGAGGTCCTTTGCGCCACCCGCCTGGCCCTACTAGCAGCTCGTTGCGCACACAGTTCAGGGCTCGATCCTCATCACTTACTGGTGCGCCCGCAACGGTGTTTTGGCGATTTCTTGTGCCTTTTTCGTTTCGAGTTCGCTTTGCGTAAAGGCGGAACGAAGACAACACGAGGGAGAACGAAGACAAAACGAAACGAAAGGAAAAACACCGTTTAGGTTCAGCCCTGCTGCTAGGGAAACAAAGAGTCACATAAACATAAAGACTCGGAGGTCCGCGCGGATTTCTCGGATCGGCGCTGGACCCCCTTCCCCTGGCGCGCGGAGCGCGCCAGGGGCGGCGCCGGAGACGCCGCCGGGGGGCCCCAGCGCCGATCCGAGAAATCCGCGCAGACCTCCGAGTTGTCATGTTTATATGACTCTTTGTTCCCCTAGCTGCACCCCCCCCCCTGCCCACCCTGCGCACCCTTCGGCGACCGCAGGTGAGCGCCGAGGCGCATTCCAACCTGCCGCTGCTGCAGAGGCCGCCTCGGGTGGAGAGGGGGGCGTCCAGGCCCATGTGTTCATCTCCTGTCGTTTTGTTCTCTTGGTATCGCTCGGACGAGTACACTTTTTTCTCGGTGTGGATCATTGAGCAAGGGCGCCCTCGAGGGCGCGAAGTTATTCCTCCTCCTCCCTCCTCCCTCCTCCCTCCTCGTCCCTCCTCCTCCTCCGCCTCCTCATCCTCCTCCTCCTCCTCCTCCTCCTCCTCCTCCTCCTCCCTCCGTGTGTTCAACACGAGTGGCCGATGCCAATACAGCACGCCCCTCTCATGAGCAGTTTGGCTGCTCACGGTCTCACCCTGCTCGCGCGCCGTCCGGACGCAAGGCTTCTGAACTGAATTGAACTGGTATCGCTCGAACGTGTCCGATATTTTCTCGGCAGGGATCATTGAGGAGCATCCTGGATCATCCTGCGGAAAAAACACGCACGAAGCCGAAAAAAAAGCAAGGGGAATGGACGTCCAAGCGATGGCCAGTTCTGGAGGAGGGCAACGACAATGATCGAAAATGGAAGAAGCAGTATAAACCTTATTTGTCGGAGCTCCGCGCGCATCTTTTGGGCGCGCATTTTTGGGATCAGAGCTGAAACCTCCTCCCTGGCGTCATTGTTCCGAACCTTTTTTTTTTACTCGACGACGACGACAACGACGAGGGAAGAATGGAAGGGGGAGGGATCGAGTCTGGAGGGCCATAGAAAACCTCTCCCGTATGCTCTCCCCTATCCCACATGCCCCCTCCACAATTATCTGTATGAATGGTATTCTCCCCCTTTCCTTGACAATGCGCGCGTGCGCGCCAGCTTCGTTTGCGGATTGTTTTCCACGCAGGTTTTTAAGTGGATGGTCGACATGTTTTTGTCGATCGGAACGATATCGGTCCTTCAACGGAGCTCCCTTTGCAGCCGTTGGTCACATTCCAGGGTCGGTGCCCCATTCCTGTCGTCCAGAATGGCGCTGTCGCCCAATCGCGGGCCACGGAGCCGATGCGTTCCTCGTCGTCGCCGCCACCCTTTTTCTCGTCATCCGCCTTCCGCTGGTCCTCCTGCTCCTCCTACTCCTGCTCATCCTGCTCCTCTTCCTCCTCCTCCTCCTCCTCCTCCTCCCTCCTGATCCTCCTCATCCCCGACCGCCTCCTGCTTCTGCTGTTGCTCCTCTCCTGTGCACAGAAGCTCCCCCTTCCCGATTCCGCAGCAGCTGATGGTTCGATCCTTGCCGCTGCGGGCATCGAAGTCCTCTGGGACGCCCCAGTCGGCGCTGGCAGCGATGATCCACTCGGCGGCCTGCTCGGGCCTGCCCTCTCCCTCGGCGACGTGTTGCCGGTTGTCGGTATGCCTGCCTTGTTTGGGTCTGGCCATCGCGCGCTCTTCTTCAAGCTCCGGATTTCGAGCATGTGGCTCGAAGAGAAGACATTGCATGAAAGTGAAAGTCGGGGCCCTAAAGGCACTAAGGAGGAGCCCTCCAATACAAACAAAAACGGGGCGGCCCGAAAGGGCCAGGGCAGGCGGAGGCGGGCCAGGACAGGAAGTTTCGACGGTCTGCGCGGATTTCTTTGATTTGCGCTGGACCTCCCTGGCGGCGCCTCGGGCGTCGCCCTTGGCGCGCTCCTCGCGTCAGGGAGTGGGGTCCAGCGCAGATCCAAGAAATCTGCGCGGACCGTCGAACGTTCATGCTTATGCCGTGGTTTCGCCCTTTAGTGATATTCCGTGTGTGATGCTCCGCTGTAGACGTTGCGAGTCGTTCCGAAGGACGGTCTCGCCTCGGCGCTCTCGCCTCGGCGCCTGCCGCATCCATGCCCCCCCTTTTGCAGCCAATCAGTAGTAGGAGTATTGTTTTCCAGAGGGGGAAAGACACAGACATAAACAAACGATTCCCAAACAAACATGGAAAGTATGAGAAGTGGAGGGGAAGACGAAAGTACAGAACATGTCGAAAAGTATTGGGAATCCTGGGAGTTATGTCTATTAGTTTGTATGTCCCTGGGCCCCTTCATGTCTCCCCCTCTCCCTCGATGACGTGCTGTTTTTAACTCGCCCGTCCCGCGTGTTCTTTGATTTGTTGCATGTGCGTGTGTCTCCCAAGAAGTTCTATTTCAGAATGCATTCAAAGTGGCAGCAACAGAGTGGTGTTGCCACTCGGAACGTCTTCGGCCGTTCCGAGCGGCGTTGTCGCCTCGGTGTTTCCACGTTCCCGCCCCAGCGGCAACTCCAGTGCCCCATCTCTACCGCTGGCGTATTTGTTTCTGTTCGCCACTCCTGGTCCCACCCTTGGGAATAAAAAATGTGGAACACCCAGATCCAACATCGGTCCCAGCGCCCCCAAGGCGGCTCAAGGTTTCCAGGCAGATAGTTAGTATTGTGCCCGCAAAGCGGGAGTCAAGGGGAGCCCCCAGGGGGGAATCATCATTCAACATCTCCCAATCAGCGAGTGGACGCGTATGTGACCTTACATTTGGGCTGAGCCTGTCTTTTGGCCCTGGCGGGGCATTGACAGGTGTGCGTGTGTGTGTGTATGTGTGTGTTGTGTGTGTGTGCGTGTGTGTGTGTGTGTGTGCGTGCGTTTGTGCGTGCGTGCGTGCGTGCGTGTATGTGTTTGCGTGTGTGTGTTTTTGTGTGTGTGTGTGTGTGTGTTTTTTGGTTGTGTATGCGTGTGTGCGTGTGTGCGTGTGTGTGTGTGTGTGCGGGTGCGTGTGCGTGTGTGTGCGTGTGTCACAGTCAGATCGTCGTCGCCTCTCTTCGCCTCTCCTCCGTTGTCCTGCTTCACAGTCGGGTCGTTGTTCTGCTTCACAGTCGGATCGTCGTCGCCTCTCTTCGCCTCTCCTCCGTTGTGCTGCTTCACCGTCGGGCGTTTGTTCTGCTTCACAGTCGGGTCGTTGTGGCCGGATCGGTTTCGCACATCTTTCATACGTCTTTAAAGGGCCCCTTCCCAATTTCCCCAGCAACTCTTCCCACAGATGGTAATAGATCTCAATCCGTCTT
>CAUYUJ010008791.1:490400-497503 GCA_963575745.1 Prorocentrum cordatum | reverse complement strand
CCTCCTCCCTCTCCTCCTCCTCCTCCTCCTCCTCCTCCTCCTCCTCCTCCTCCTCCTCTTCCTCCGCATCCTCCGTAGCCATTTTGGCTCAAGGCTATGAACCGTCCCGGCGACCGCGAGTCTTTCGGGGCGACCTCTGAGCGCGAGGGAGGTTCCGCTGTGAGGCCACTCTCCAATTCAGCGCGAGGCAGGCGTTCCAGCCTGACTGTGTCTCTCGGCCTTCACTGCGGGATCTGGGCCCCCGCGCCAGTTTTGTCAGAGTCATGCCGAGGATGCGCCCATACACGGTCTGTGGCTCGTGTTCAGGAGGGGTCTTCGACTGGAAGCTCCAGCGATCGGGGGGATGGTGCGATCGGTGTGGCGACGTCATTGATTCACCTGCCTGGCGGTCTGGCGGGGACAAGGAGACCCGAGGGGAGAGACCGCCGTGGTGGACGTCGAACAGGGCCCGCCCCACCCCAGAGCAGGAGCTTGAGAGTCTCATCAAGAAGTTCGAAGAAAAGAAGGGCAGCTACAAGGTCGAAGTGGATCTCCAGGCGCTGCGGGACTTCAAAGGTCGAGTCGTGGATGCGGTCCCAAAGAAACCGAAGCGTGACTTACCTCAGACGGTTGCCCTCAAGCAGGCTGTCAACCGTAAGGAGCAGGCTCAGCGGGACCTCGACGCGGCCACCACGGCGCTGCTGGCTGCCCAGCAGAAGGCCCAGGAGGCGCAGGCCCTTCAGGACGCCGCGGCCCTCAAGATGGCAGAGGCTGAGGCAGACCACCAGCGCGTCCTTGACGAGTACTACGCGCAGTCGAAGGCGGTCCCAGCACAGGCCGTCCCGCCTGTGCAAGGCTGGAAAGCCCCCGAGGTTGACGAGTCACTCTTCGAGGAGCTGGACAGCTACGATGCCCAGGATCGCGCCAAGCTGCTCAAATTCAAGGCGGACATGCAGTCATTGGCAGAGTTGGTCAGCAGCGCGTACGCCCAGTACAAAGAGTTCGATGAGTTGGCGAAGCAGGCGAAGGCGGTGCAGCAGGCCCACTTGGAGAAAAGGCGCAAGGTGGGCGGTGCCGAGGAGGAAGACGTGTTCGCAGTCCCTGGGGCGGTGCAGTCGCAGGAAGTGGACAAGGTTGCGGCTCAGGAGCCGTCGGTGGTGGACGCGCCCAAGCAGCAGATCGCGATCGAGCGCGTCAAGGAGCAGTCGAAGGCCCGCCTCCGTCAGGCCCGAGGCGCGGGTACCCCAGCAGCCTCGGCTTCCTCGGCTGCTCCCGCGGCTGCGCAGACGCACGCTGGGAAGGGCGACGACGACATGGGCCAGCCTCCTGCTGCTGCGCCTCGTGTTTAGCATCACTTTCGGCAACATCACGAAGTGGGGCCCGCAGGCCCACAAGTACCTCAACGCGGCAGGCAACAAGATGGACGTTTTCATGATGTGCGAGACGCACGTGACGAAGGAACAGATCCCGAAGGTGAAGCAGGAACTATCGCTTGATGGATGGCGACTGATGGCCACACCTGCGACGCCGACGCGACGCTCCCAGTCGGGGTCATCGGGGGGTGAGTTCATTGCTATTCGGTCGCATGTGGCGGCCACAGGTTTCGACTCGATGCGGGAGCTGGTGCACCAGCAGGGCCACAGGGACCCGTTCTCAGGCTTCTCCGCGGCCACGCTTCATTTACGGGGAGGCAACTTAGTGGTTATTGTAGCCTACCTGGTTCCAAAGGATGGCCTTGTCGGCGTCAACGCGGCGAAGATCAGTGCGCTGGCTTCGTTTGTGCTTTCCCTCGCGGGCCCCTGGGTCATTCTGGGCGATCGGAACATCCCGTTTCAGCGCATGCAGAAGGAGGATTTCGTTTCCAAGATTGGAGGCCAGCTACTACGACCAGATGTGGACATCACTTGTGACAAGGGTCGAGGCAGCCTCATTGATTACGGCATCTGCAGGAGTGATCTGGTGCCGCGCCTCTCCCTCGAGGCGACACACCGAGTGCCGTGGAAGACGCATTGTGGACTTCGGTTGCGCGTGGGAGGCATGGCGCAGGCGTGGCGGTACCGTACGGCGGCAGTCCCGCGGCCACTCCCGCTACCTGTGCGGCCGCACCCAGCCCCAGACCCCACTAGCAAGACCTCGATGCGGAAGTTGGAGATGCAGAAAAGGAGGGCTGCGCAATTGGACGAGCACCTACAGGAGGCCTACGTGGAGCTCACGGACCACATGGAGGTGGAGACCACGCCAGCCCCGTACCTCATCCCACTCGAAGTCTGGAACAGGTGTACCTCGGCTGTGCAGGCTGGGGCGAAGATGACGATGACGAAGGAGATGGAGCAGACGGTTGGCGACCTCACGTACGGCAACCCGCAGCAGTGGCAGGCCGTGGACCAGGTCACCCTAGAGCACGCGCAGTGGGTCACAGCGATGGAGCACGCCACCTTGGAGGTAAGTGACGTCACGGACGACGTGCGCGACTCGTACCTTGGAAGGGCAGGAGGCTTGGGCGCTCGGCTCACAAAGGCGCGGCCCTCGCCTGGGCGGGCGCACATGCGCTTTGCGCCTGCTGAACATTGGGGAGTGTGCACAACTCTGGTGGGTAGGTACCTGGCGCTGCGACTACACCGCGCAGATTTTCGTCAGCAACGCAAGTGCTTGAAAGACTTGGTGGCCCAGCTGAGCACCCTGAAGGCGTTGCCCCAGGATGAGGTCTTTGACAAGAAGGTTCTCGAGATAGAGCGCCAGGATGTGTATGAGCTTGGTGGCCGTTTGGGGTCACTCGAGGCACAGCAGGTGCAGGCGTTGTTCGCCAGGTTTGAGAAGTACCATGCATTGGCGCAGGCCCGTGGTTTTGCGATGCAGCGGAGGAGCTTTACCTTGTGTGCCAAGGAGATGTGGAAGCGCAAGCCTGGTGTTCTTCATCGCCATGTCAAGGAGCCACCTGCGCCCACGGTCATCATGATTCCGAACTCGGCTGACCAGATTGCGGACCCATACACGGTCATGGAGTGCAAGGCTCGGTACTGGGAGGCCATCTGGACGGACCCTGTGGACACGCGGAGCCAGCTCACGGAGTACCTCACCACCCTTTCGGCTCAAGCTGCTGAGGAGGAACTGAAGCCGATTTCTCTCGCGCAGTTGGATTCCGTGTTGAATGTGTCGAGTGATGCGAAGGCGCTGGGCTTTGATATGATTGCACCAGGCAACGTACGACGGCTGTCAGATCCAGCGCGAGAGCAGGTCTTACGTATTCTCTCACTGTGTGAACGTGAGTGCGTGTGGCCTAGGCAGTGCTCTGTCACACGATGTGCTATTGCGGCGAAACCTCGTGGAGGAGACCGTATCCTCGGCATGACGGCTCTACTCCCTAAGCTGTGGAGCAAATGCCGAGCTACCCTTAGCGAGACGTGGTCGCAGACACTTTCGGACCACTGGGACACGGCCATTCGTGGATCTTCGGCGTTGCGTGCTGGGCTGGTCAGAGCGTGCTTGGATGAGTCAGGAGTGGAGCTGGGAGTCACCTCACTCACGCTGCTATTGGACATCCAGAACTTCTATGACTCTGTTTCCCTGCTAATGCTCCTGCGGCTTGCCAGGAAGGTTGGTTACCCTGCGGCTTTGATTTCCTTGGAAGTTCAACTCTTCTTGGCGCCTAGATACCTGCAGGGACGAGCTGTGTTGAGTCGCCCGATTCTACCATCCAGATCAATTGTGGCGGGATCCCCACTTGGAGTGGGACTGGCCAAGCTGTTTTTGCATCCCATCCTGGAGTTCGTTCATCGGCGGTCCCCTGCGACGGGGCTTTGGACGTTTGTGGATGACACCACTGCCAGGTGCGAAGGTAGTCGCGCGTCGGTGGGGCAGGCCATGATAGCTACCGCCATGGACCTCCAAGAGGGCCTCGGGAATCAGCGTATGGTCATTTCGGACAAGACCGTGCTTATTGGCTCAAACCCTGCGGTGACCAAGCGGACGGCCCGCGCACTGAGAGCTCGCGGTTTCCCTGTTCAGGCTGTGAATGAGGCAGTGGACCTTGGCTTGGATGCGGCTGCTGGGCGGAAGCGCACAGTGCTGACGGCCAAGAAGCGGATCAGGATTGCCATGCGACGTGCTGGGAACATTCACAGGTTGAGGCGAATTGGTGCGCTGACGAGAATATCTTGTGGGTTGTGGAATACTGGTGCAGTCCCTCAGGCGTTGTATGGCCATCAAGTCTCTGGCATGAGCAAGGCAGATTTGTTGCGTATGAGGCGACAAGCTGGAAAGATGGTTGGAGGACGAGCGAGAGGACGCTGCCTAACTACTACATTGGCGTGCGACCCTGCGGTGCCTGACCCTGCGCTGGAGATCCCGTTGCAGGTCGTGCGTGAGTGGGTTACACTATGGCTGCAACATCCTGATCTCCATGGTCGAGTGATTCGAGCCTGGCCGTCGATGCGTGCGGGGCTGCAGAAGGCTGCGACACGTCGCTGGGCTTATGTGCGGGGGCCCATTGCCACGGTCCAGGCAACGCTGATGGATACTGGCTGGGACCCTGTTGCCGTACGTCTTGGCTTCGACCTACGGAGTGTGATTCCGAGCCTGTTGATCAATGAGACATTCCCTCGCGTCACGATGCAGGCATCTCCGCTGTGGCTTCCTTCGGGGCTCTGTTCGAGGACCTGGCGGCGGACATCCGTGGGATACTGTGGCGTGAGGCTGCCAAGCATGAGGCGGGACAGGGCCTTACTGAGGGCGCGGATTTGATTCCCTTCTGGCGAGAGCAACGCAGGCTGGAGCGCCATGGAGACCGAGCGCTGGCGGCTGCAAACGTCACTGTAGTCAGTGGTGGCCAGTGGGCCAGACAGAGGATGCTGTCCCAGGGCTACCTTGCGGAGGCCACCTGTGTCCGCTGCGGCAAAAGCGCTGAATCTCTCTTTCATCGCATCTGGGAGTGGGAGAAAAATGCTGAGCATGAGGATTACTCTCGTACATATTGTCTGGTGCCGCTTGCAGTTTCGTCGCACGAGGCCGAACCTTCCCTCTGGCTTCGGGGCCCCCCTCCCTCGCGCCTCACCCACCTTGTTTTTGATGAGGAGCAGGTTCGAGGAGTCGAGGAGCGATTTGGGAGCCCCGCCAGTTTCGCGGAAGGCCAGTGGGAAGGTCGTTGCTTCATTTTTGGAGACGGATCTGGTGGGAAGTACAGTGACGACCCACGACGTCGGCGATGCGGATCCGCCATCGTTGCCCTGTCCAGGTCTCAGCAGGCTTTTGATGTTGTCGCTGCCTTGGCGAAGCCCTTGGCGGGCGAGAAACAGACTGTCCCGCGTGCTGAAGTTTTTGCGTTTGTCTTGGCGCTAGCGGAGGTCCGAGGCCCGTTTACCTTTGTGACCGACCACCTTCCCTTGTTTTGGACCTGGGGATCCCGCGTTAGGGAGCCTAGACCGTCGGGGCCAAACGAGGACCTTTGGACCGAAGCGAGAGTGTTGTGGCAGTCTCGAGCTGATAGGGAGAAGATTCAGGTGATCTGGACCGCGTCTCACAGAGATGAATCTTCTGAGTTAGTATGCTCCCAGTGGGACTTATTTCTAGTCTGTGGGAATTCGTCGGCTGACATTTGGGCTGGGAGGGCGGCGGAGTTGGCGGGAGAGACAGCTTTGCTTGGCGAGTGGCCTGACGTGGATCGTGTCGATGCCACCGCCTCGCTCATCCGCAGGCGTGCCCGTCGTGCGATGATCGATGCGACTGCGGCTGATGATGCGCGTTTCTCCCGCCAGCGCTGCGCTGCCCGCCTTCCCAAGCTCCAGAGGTTGCTGTGTCGGTCGGCCCACCAGTTGAAGCGTGTCGACGTGAAGTGGGTGTGTGTCAAGTGTCGGATGGTGGTGGCCGACGCCAGCATACAGTCGTTTGCTGCGACCCCGTGTGCCAGTGCCTCCACCTTAGGAGTGGAGGCCTGCCCTGTGGCTCCGCTTGCAGTGCGCACAGCGGCGCTCGAGATCCACCCGAGCCATCGTTGCAGTTTCTTTCCGCGTTGGTTCCTCACATGTTGCACGGGCTGTGGCTATTATGCCACGACGGACCCGCGTTCTCTCAAGAGCTCCTGTCGAGGACCGTCCCCGAAGGGGACCGAGAACCTCAGACGTCTTTCGAAGGGCCTCTTCCCGAGACGTGAAGGGCCCCCCAGGCCGATTCTGGCGGCCATGGCGCTGCGGGACCAACTGATTTTGGTCGAGTCGTTTGAGGTCGTCTCGTCGGAAGATGGAAGGTCCCGTGCGCCGCAGGTTCCTCCTCCGGCCCGACCTCCCACAAGAGGAGGCCCAGGCGGCGACGCTGCCGAGCTCAGCGGAGACCCACCAGCTGGTGGGCAAGGACGGAAGCGACTGAAATCACGATCCCAGGAAGACTTGGATCGCGATCCAAGTCTTTTGGGCGCGGCGCGCCGCAGGGAGAGCCCCCTCCTCCTTCCCTGGGACACCCCCGAACGAGGAGGAGGAGGCGGAGGGAAGCGGGGGGAGGAGGGAAGGAGGGAGGAGGAGGAAGAAGAGGGAAGGGGGGAAGAGGAGGAGAAGAGCGAGGAAGTGGGAGGAGGAGGAAGGAGGAAAAAAGACGAGGGAGAAAGAGGAAAAAACGTTGCAACTGATTGGTTTCCGTGGGTGTGGGCTTCCATAGGTTTCCGATGGATGGTTTTCCGTTGGTTTGTGTTTCCGTGGGTGTCCGTGGGTTTGGGTTTGGATTGGGTGTCTCCGTTGGTTTCCGTCGGTTTCCCTGCGTTTGGGTTTGGGTTGAATTTTCGCGGGTTTCCGTGGGTCTGTGTTTCCATGGGTGTCCGTGGGCTTCCGTGAGTTTGGGTTTCCGTTGCTTTCCGTCGGTTTCCGTGCGTTTGGATTTGGGTTGGGTTTCCGTGGGTTTCCGTGTGTTTAAATTTCCGTGGGTTTCCGTTGGTTTGGGTGTTCATGGGTTTCCGTACGTTACCTTGGGTTGTCGTCGTCGCCAGCAGCATCATCATCATCCCAGCCCAGTCGTCGTCGTCAGCATCATCATCATCACCCCATCCCAGCCCAGTCGTCGTCGTTTCCTACAGCGCAGCCAGCCCAGTCGTCGTCGTCATCACCGCAGCATCAGCATCATCAGAAACCGTCATCGTCATCACC
>CAUYUJ010008791.1:472900-485400 GCA_963575745.1 Prorocentrum cordatum | reverse complement strand
GTAGTAGTAGTAGTAGTAGTAGTAGTAGTAGTAGTAGTAGTCGTAGAAGTAGTAGTAGTATTATTATTATTAGTAGTAGTAGTAGTAGTAGTAGTAATCGTAGTAGTAGTGTTAGTGTAGTAGTGGTAGTAGTAGTAGTAGTAGTAGTAGTAGTAGTAGTAGTAGTAGTAGTAGTAGTAGTAGTAGTAGTAGTAGTGGTAGTAGTAGTAGTAGTATAGTAGTAGTAGTGGTAGTAGTAGCAGTAGCAGTAGCAGTAATAGTACCAGTACGACTAGTAGGATTAGTAGTGGTAGGAGAGCGACCGCAAGCTCAGAGTGAGAGCGAAACCAAACGCCAAGCCGTTATCAGTGCTTGCCCCCTGGGTTTCACCGCGTGTCCCTTGGGCTCCCATGCCACGAGCCAACATGGCTACAGCATCGGGGGGCGGAGGGGGCGGAAGCCCTACGGCCCTACGAGGGCCCCTGCACGACAGACCCCCAGAGACCTCGAGAGGCCCAACGACCCGACGCCAATGTCGGCACACCCCTCCCGCGGATCGCGGGCGCTGCAGCTGGCTCGCGTACCCTTGAGCCGACATGCTACGAGCCAAAATGGCAACAGAATCGGGGGGCAGAGAGGGCGGAAGCCCTACGGCCCTACGAGGGCCCCTGCAGGACAGACCCCCAAAGACCTCGAGAGGCGCCGCGGACACCCGACGCCGATTTCGGCACACCCCTCCCGCGGATCGCGGGCGCTGCAGCTGGCCCGCGTACCCTTGGGCCGACATGCCACGAGCCAAGATGGCTACAGCATCGGGGGGCGGAGGGGGCGGAAGCCCTACGGCCCTACGAGGGCCCCTGCAGGACAGACCTCATGAAGACCTCGAGAGGCCGCGGACACCCGACGCCGATTTCGGCACACCCCTCCCGCGGATCGCGGGCGCTGCAGCTGGCCCGCGCGCCCTTGAGCCGACATGCCACGAGCCAAAATGGCTGCAGCATCGGGGGGCGGAGGGGGCGGAAGCCCTACGGCCCTACGAGGGCCCCTGCACGACAGACCCCCAGAGACCTCGAGAGGCCCAACGGCCCGACGCCGATTTCGGCACACCCCTCCCGCGGGTCGCGGGCGCTGCAGCTGGCTCGCGTACCCTTGATCCGACATGCTACGAGCCAAAATGGCAACAGCATCGGGTGGCGGAGAGGGCGGAAGCCCTACGGCCCTACGAGGGCCCCTGCAGGACAGACCCCCAAAGACCTCGAGAGGCGCCGCGGACACCCGACGCCGATTTCGGCACACCCCTCCCGCGGATCGCGGGCGCTGCAGCTGGCCCGCGTACCCATGAGACGACATGCCACGAGCCAAAATGGCTACAGCATCGGGGGGCGGAGGGGGCGGAAGCCCTGCGGCCCTACGAGGGCCCCTGCAGGACAGACCACATGAAGACCTCGAGAGGCCGCGGACACCCGACGCCCATGTCGGCACACCCCTCCCGCGGATCGCGGGCGCTGCAGCTGGCCCGCGTACCCTTGGGCCGACATGCCACGAAGCAAGATGGCTACAACATCGGGGGGCGGAGGGGGCGGAAGCCCTACGGCCCTACGAGGGCCCCTGCGGGACAGACCCCTCGGGTGGCGCCAAGAGCTAAGGAGCGGCAGCGGCCGCAGCGGCAACAGTGGCTCCGTTGTGCGGCCGGCTCGGGCATCTGTGGGCTCGCTCTGGGGCCCTCTTGGGGCCTCCTCGGGGATCTCTTGGGCAGCGCGGGGGCTTTCTTGGGCCGCCCGGGGGCCCCCATTGGGGATTGGCGAACGCGGGGAAAGAATTATGCCAAAAAATCGTCCCACGTAGAAAACGGCATAATTATTTTCCTGCGATTTGCAGCACAGAATTGCCTTCGCAAGGGCCCCGGAAGGAGGGGGGCAGACCGCGCCGGACCCCCCGGGGGGGGCGCGTGAACCGTCTGAGCCCTCTTGGGGTGTTCGTCGGCTATGTGAAAACTCTTCAACTCTTCTAGCACAGCTGACGCATGTCGAGCCTTGCCGCCAGAGTTGGCCGCAAGAGGCCCCCCGAAGGGCCCCAAACAGGCCGCAAGAGGATGCAAAACAGCCCCAAGAGGGCCCCAAGAGGCCCCGATGAGTGCCCCAAGAGGACCACAAGAGGCCCCCCAGAGGCCCCGCTCGGAACCCTGAGGCGAAGCGGCACCAGGAAATCTAAACACATGTTGTGGAAGAGCGAGGGGGGATGGACGACGACGACGACGAGCAGGAGGGGGACGAGGAGGGACACGTTTTCTTCGTAGCGGTAAGACGCATCAAAACTGAGAGACAGGCATCAAAACTGAGAGACTGGGCCCTAGCGCTAGTGGGCCTTCGCGTCTCCAACGCGGTGGAAGAGTTTTGCCCCGCGCAGCGCGGGAGTTCCGGCCTCCTTCCCACTTCGTCGCCCCCCTTGCTATGTGCGCCTCATCCGCCCCCCGGCAGCCTTCCCTCGAACCTGCTCGCGCCCGTTGCGCTGCCACGCGCCCTAAGCGTTTGCTGGGGGCGCGGGCGCAGTGCTTTCGTAGTGGCGCTCGCCGTAGTGAACCACCCACACTGGCGGCCCCCACGAAGACCTGGCCACGGAACGGTGCGGCTCGACCCTGCGAATGTAGTCAGGACTGGCAGAGTCTGTGACCACGTCAATAGGCCGATTCAAGAGGTGGGCCATCGCTGTTAAAGTTAAATGGTCCCCCCACTCTCCGTCGGCACGCAAGCCGTCCACGTACCGGGCGTAATCGGGGAAGTCGCCAAAAGCCGCAAACATGGGCGCAAGGGTCTTTAAATAATCGCAGACCTCTTTCCTCAGACGCTGGTGCGACACGCCAGTCCCGGACGAGCGCGCGACGGCAATAAATTGGCAGTTGCCAAAGGGGGCCGTGTCCTCGCGCACGAGGCCCTCCTGGAGCAGCCTGGGTGCAAGGATCGCCTGGCTGCGCTCCTGCCGCTGCCAAAATTCGCCGTCGCGATCACCCATGGAACGCCGGATGGCTTCTTCCATCTGCTCCTTCTCGGAAGCAGCCGCCCAATTTGTCGCGGCGCTTTTCAATGAGTCCGCCATGGCGGCAGCGGCGGTCTTCTGACTCTTCTCAGACTTGGCTTGCTTCGCATGTTGCGTGCAAAAATACGCCGACCCGCCCGCGGGCGAGCGAGCCGCCCGCGGCGCGTTGAAGCTGCTTGTCCGAACGTTCACTGCGCAGCTGCGGGCCCCCGCAGAATTTCTCCGCACCGGGGGCGGCGGGGAATTGCGGAAGCATTACTGTGTCGCCGTGCTTTTTGGCATTCGTGCACCTAGTGCCGCCGCGGATCTGCGCGAGGCACCTGTCATCTGGGCCGCTCAAGTCTCGAAGGCCCGGGTCGCCCGCGCCCGCGCCATCGGCGGCGTCGGGCACCTGGGAACTCGCCGGCGGGAGCGGGATCGGCGGGCCGGAAAACATCTGGCCAGGGCGGTCGCCCCCAGGCGACGCCAGCTCATCCGGCAAAGGCTGTCGGGGGGGGCGGAGCATGTCCTTCGTGGCCTGCGATGATTTGGGTTTTGGCTTGGGGTGCGACTTCGGCCGCGCCTGGCTAGGCTTAGGCCCCAATGGCCCCTCGTCGAGGTAGCCGGGCTTCAGGAAATTCTTGACGAACTCGGAATGCTCGGTCTGGCCTGCCCCCTCGATGTAATGCTTGTGGCAGTCAATGGCAGCCCCGTCGGCCGTGGCGTACACCGTGACGAAGGCTTCCCGCAGATACTTGTGCCTGAATGGATCGTAATTCCCAGTCTCCTGCGGGGGTTCGCTAAACAGATTATGGCAGCGCGGCTCGGCGCGCCGCGGCGAGGCGAGGCGGGCGGGGCCGCGCCCTCTGCCGGGCAGATCCCCCGACGGGGGCAAAATCCGAATGGCCCGCCGGGGCGCGCCCCGAAGCTCGAAACGCCCGAAACCTTCAAAGCACCTTGAAGCCTTGAAATCTGAGGTCCCACGAGAACGAGGAGAGAAGTGGCATCGCTCGGGCAAGTCGCCGCGCGCTCCTTGTGCGCAGCTGCAGCCCAGACCTGGTGGACCGTCTCGGCCGCGCCCAAGAGCGAGGCCGCCCCCATGTCGTCGCGGCGGTCCAAAGCCATCTTCAAGGTGTACTTCGGGAAAACAAATACTTGAACAACCCTGTCCCCAGAGTCCAAATCAAGTTGAACGCGGCGTCGGAGAAAGGTGCCATCCTCGCCGTGTTGCCGGAAGTGTTTGACGATGTCATCCATCCCGAGCCGCTTGGGCTGCTTCTGGCCCTCGGTCAAGATGTTATCTTCCTGGGCCTCCCCGCGGCTGCCGCCCGTGCTGCGAGGCCTTGGATGCGTGCATGGGAATGCCTTATCATAACTGGCCACCATGGATTCATAGGCGCCCTGCTGAACCTTCTGGCAAGGGGGAATCCTCGCTCGACGGCAGTGCCGCCATCGACGACACTGCCGGCCGGGCGATTGGATTCTCCCCTGTCCGCCTTGGTGGAAATCATCTTGCAGACTTGCTCCATGAGGTCATTCACGCTGCCGTGCTGAAACCCTGCGGGGAGGAGGTGCTTCGTTGACCTATGGAATCTTTCCACTGCGTTGGGCGCATACGTAGTCATCCCCAAGGGGGCGCACCCCAGACCAGATTGCCAGAAGGCACGGATGTAACCGTCGTCAGCAATGTGGAAGATGTTGTTCTTGAGGTAGCTGAGCATGTCTGGCTCGTCCCAGTCGGTCTCGGACTCCTTCGCAGCCATCCGGGCAAAGACGTGATGCCACAGCGCCGTGAACTCGATGTCGCTCGGCAAGAAAGCGGAGAAAGTTATGAGAGATATGAGCACCGGAAGGAGCTCGCCCTTCTGCAACCTCATTTTCCCGCTTTTCTTGTCCCTCGTCCTGGCCTCGTCCTTGACATTCTCCGTCGTGTGCCACAGGCATCGGTGCAAACAAACGTCCTCGTCGGATTCGAGCTCGGCCATCGCTCCCTGGAAGCACGCGTGGTCGAAATAACCATCCCGAGGGTTGATGTTGTTCTCGCGGCAGAAATCCACGTAGCGCCGGACGCAAAGGCGATGGGCCGGTTCATCTTCCGCGTCCGCGAGTAGGAAATACAAAGGCATGAACGTCATGGATGGCAGCTGCTTGCCCGCGAGAATGTGCATTCCCGCGGGGCCGATCGACCCCAAGAGGAGCCCCCGGCGATTGGTGCTGTACGTGAAGTCCATTAAGAACGAGCTGAGGGCCAGTGTCTTAGCCATGGCTGGGGAGTCCCCTGCTCGGAAGAGAACGCGAATGCAAGTTTTTGTGACTTCGGAATGCTCCACGATGACACCTGCTGGAGGATGATTTACAAAGTCTTGCACCTGACCAAGGCAAAGATCCGAATATGTAGGCTTCGCCCCGCTGGCCCTGCTCGGCCGTTGGTTCGCGACCTGCTTCCAATTCGGTGTTTCGTCATCAGTCAAGTCGACCATCTTGCCTTTCGCCTTCTCTGGTGTGAAGTCTTTGCCGTACTTCTTTGCGTTCTCCAACTTCAGGCGCTTCGCGTTGCGGGCCCCGGAGCACTCGCCGCACGTCTCCACCCACATTTTGCCTGATGTCTGGTCGACACGAAAGCAGGTCGACGACGAACACGAAGTGCAGGAAGCGCAGCGGGCAATGACAGTTGGGCGACCTTCCAGCCTACCATTGGTGGGGCTGCTGGTGATCATCTTCTTGTCGCCGATATATTTGTTCGCCGCAGCTCGAAGCCCGAGCCCCTCCATGTCCACGGTCTCTTTCCAACTCCACTCGTTCCGTTGCCTACCACGCTGGCCAGGAGAAGCCGCCGACGGATCGCTCTGGGCAAACGGCACAACACACGTTGGCATCTCGAAAGGAACGAGTTGTTGAAATCCTTCGTCTGCGTGCTCCGGTGCATATTCGGGGACCTCTGCGAGTTGAAGCCTCCGAGGCCCCAGAGATGCGCTGAACCGCCGCGTTTTCCCTTGGATGACCCCTCCCGCTTCCGCTCATGCTGTTGGAAATCGGTGCCCGGGAGGTCGGGGAAAGCCAAACCAAGGGAATTCGCTGCGACTCCGCACGTCCCAAAGGCGAACGGCCTCTCCCCTCGAAGACCGCGGCGGAAGAGCAACACTGCAGAAGAGCACGCTGCCCACTGAAGAATCCAAGCCATTCGAAAGACCATCGCGCTGGGCTCGGCCGAAGCCGCGCAGCTGGGAAGAGGGGCTGACCGACAGGCAGCTGGCGGCCCGACCTTGGAACCAAAATGGCTCTGGAAGAGGTGGGGCTCCTGGGGAGGTTGTGGAGGTGGTTGTGGAGGTCGGTGGGGGCTGTGGGGCTCTCGATCCCCCCTAACAAGTCATATCAGCCCTCTTGCCACGCTTGGTTTAGAGCGTTTCCTCTACCACTCCTCCTTCCCCTTCAGGGAAGGGTTTACCCCTCCCCTCCCCTGGACCTGGACGAGCGGATTGACGAGGTGTCAGAGTGAATTTGGGACACATGCTTCTAGATGGCTGCCTCCATTCCAGGATAGTGGACTGACTAGTTTACAGTGCTAGACAGCAACCTACAGAAGGCAGTGCTATATTTCAGTTATAGAAAACAGCCCCGTCATGCATTATACACCATGCGTGCCTTTTTGTGTATGGAATTTGAGACAGTAGTCGGATGCGTGAAGACTCAGAGGTAAAAGATGTTGAATCGTTGTATATGTCAGAGTGGAGGCGTGCTGCCAGCCGCCCGAGAAGCTAGTTAAGACTTCGCCCGGAAGATCTTATACGGATGTAAGGTTCAGAATAAACGATTGGTTGCAGACTGAAGATTTCCGATCCGAGATTCAAGAGGGCCCTTTTTGACCCAAGATGGCCCCAAGAGGGCCTCAGAGAGCCCAGTATGACCCCCAAGATGGCTCCAGGTGGCCCAAGATTGCTGAAGATGGTTCCGAAGATGCCCCAGGAGGCCCCAACACCGCTCCAATGACAGCTTCAAGTGGCCGCGGAGTCTGCCACGGAGGCCCCGAAGAGGCCCAAATCCTTCAAGGATATGCTGATGTTTGCCTTCTCGCCGTTTTGCTTTCGATTGCCATCCGAGGCCTCAAGATGGCTCCAATATGGCCCCAGCGAGGCCCCAGATAAGCCCAAGAGAGGCCCAAGACGGCCCCAAGAGCGCCCACGAGCGCCGCAAGAGCGCCCCAAGAGGGGCCCAAGGGGGCCAATCCTGGGGGCCCCCAATGGGGAGGGGGCGATTGCGACCCTCCCCTTCTCCTCATTCGCTTATTCATCCTGTTCCCCTTCTCCCCATCCCTTTCCTCATCCTGCTCATCCTCTTCGCGTTCCTCCACTACCTCTTCCCCCTTCCTCCCTTCCTCCCTTCCTCCCTTCCTCCTCCTCCTCCTCATCTTCCTCCTCCTCCTCCATCATCCCCCCATCGCGGCGCGACAACGTCCCCAGCCCTTCGTTCCTCTGCATGCTGGTCCACTTCCCTGGTCATTGCAACTCGTCTGGTCATCGTTGCCGGGCTGGTGGGGTTACGCGAAGCATCATGAATCAAGAGCGCCTGCTTCGGCGAGGACACAAGCTTGCTTCCAAGAGTGCGCATGTTATCGCAACGAATGGATCCAGAAACAAAGCGCGACTCGACACCAAATATTGGACCCGCATATTCCCTCACACGATCAATCGACCCTAATGTCGCGGCGTTCCGCCACCTTGATGCCCAAACGGCTGGGAACGCAGGGAAGCCAAGGGGATATCCCAGCAGCGTTCTGTGCGCAGGCGCTCTAATGATTACTTTCTTCATTTTTCCAAAACCCCCTTTCCCGACCTAAGCTCCTCCCCTGGGTCTCGGCGGGGGCGGGGCGCGAGGTGTCAGAGGGTCCCTTTAAACCCACGATGGCCCCAAGAGGGCCACCAGGGCGTTCAACAAGCGCTTTTGTTCCACTGCATGCTCTTACAAGTCCCTGTTCTAGGCATTCTGGCTGGACATCATTTCTGGATGAGGTGGTAGGGGTGGAAGAAGCGTCTCAGAGGGTTGAGAAACAAAGGGCCAGCATCCTCATCCGCATCCAGGGCAAGCCAATCAAACAAGCAGCAAGTGAGGTCGCTGGCCCTTCTTGGGCCACAGGCTTGTGAGTCGGCGAAAGGCTGGGGACTTCCAGACAGCCTTAAGTGGCTTCCAGCATGGCACAATAAACATAAAGAATCCCACCAACCCTCTGGGCGGAAGTGGTTTAGAGAGTCCGCTCTGGTCAACCCCCTTCTCTCCCCTTCGGAGAGGGGTTGACCCCTGCCCCTACCCCTTCACCGTGCGCCTGGAGGGGGCGTCCCGCGGGTAGTTGGAGCGCCCTCTTGAACCCAAGATGGCGCCAAGGCCCAAGAGAGCTCAAAATGATCTCCAAGATTGCTCAAGATGGCCCTCGATGGCTCAAGAGAGCTCCCCGGCTCCCCGAAGACCGAAGACTCTGCTCCCCGACTGCTCCCCGACTCTCGCTCCCCGATCTCCGCTCCCCGACTCTGCTCCCCGACTCCGCTCCCCGACTCCGCTCCCCGACTCCGCTCCCCGACTCTGCTCCCCGACTCTGCTCCCCGACTCCGCTCCCCGACTCCGCTCCCCGACTCTGCTCCCCGACTCTGCTCCCCGACTCTCTCCCCGATTCCGCTCCCCGACTCTGCTCCCCGACTCTGCTCCCCGACTCTGCTCCCCGACTCTGCTCCCCGACTCTGCTCCCCGACTCCGCTCCCCGACTCCGCTCCCCGACCGCTCCCCGACTCTGCTCCCCGACTCTGCTCCTCCGACTCCGCTCCCCGACTCTGCTCCCCGACTCCGCTCCCCGACTCTGCTCCCCGACTCCGCTCCCCCGACTCGCTCCCCGACTCTGCTTCCGACTCCCCGGACTCTCCGCTCCCCGCTCTCTGCTCCCCGCTGCCCCGATCCCCGACTCTGCTCCCCGACTCCGCTCCCCGACTCTGACTCTGTCCCCGACTCCGCTCCCCGACTCTGCTCCCCGACTCTGCTCCCCGACTCTGCTCCCCGACTCTCTCTGCTCCCCGACTCTGCTCCCCGACTCTGCTCCCCGACTCTGCTCCCCGACTCCGCTCCCCGACTCCGCTCCCCGACTCTGCTCCCCGACTCTGCTCCCCGACTCTGCTCCCCGACTCTGCTCCCCGACTCTCTCCCGCTGCTTCTCCCCGATCTGCTCCCCGACTCTGCTCCCCGACTTCTGCCTCCCCGACTCTGCCCGACCTCTGCTCCCCGACTCTGCTCCCGACTCTGCTCCCCGACTCTGCTCACCGACTCTGCTCCCGACTCTGCTCCCCGACTCTGCTCCCCGACTCTGCTCCCCGACTCTGCTCCCCGACTCTGCTCCCCGACTCTGCTCCCCGACTCTGCTCCCCGGACGTCTCCGACGTCTCCGACGCCAACGCGGGGACACTTTGATCACGATCCAACTGTGTCCCCACACCTCCCCCCTAATCTTCTCCGAGTCTCTTTCCTCTGCCTTCCCCCGTCCTCCCCCCCAGAACACTTGGATCGCGATCCAAGTCTTCCATGGTAGGAGGAACACTTGGATCGCGATCCAAGTGTTCTGGGATCGTGATTTCAGTCATTTTCGGCAAGGACTGGGGCGGCCCGCCTGGGAGGGGTTCGAGGAGGAGGAGGATTGGGTTTTCTGACCCTCTTTTTGTTGCGGCCCCGTGTGGGGCCGAGGACAGTGGTCCGCTCTCAGCTACTCCCAGCTCCTCCTCCTCCTCCTCCTCCTCCTCCTCCTCCTCCTCCTCCTCCTCCTCCTCCTCCTCCTCCCCCTCCCCCTCTCCTGCCAATGGTGGTGGTGTGGGGGGGGGGGGGGGGAAATTTCGACCTCTCTCCGGCCCCGCGCGCGCCTCCGAGGCCACGGCCTCCACGCCATGCCCTGCAGGCTGCGCTGCTCCTCCGCTCTTCCTTCGCCGCCGGCGCCACTCGCCGCCGCCGCAGTCGCCACATACGTACAGCAAACGTACATACACACATACATACCTACCTACCTACATACATACATACCTACATACATACATACATACATACATGCATGCATACATACATACATACATACATTCATACATACATACATACATACACACATACACGCATACATGCATACATACACACATACATGCATACATACATACATACAAGCATACCTACCGGCCGACCGACCGACCGACCTACCTACCTACCTAGGTACACACATACTTACCTCCATCCATCCGTCCATCCATACGTACGTCCGTACATACATGCATACACATACATACATGCATGCATGCGTACATACACACGCATACATACATACACATACACATATATATATATATATATATATGCATACATTCACATACACACATCCTCACACATGCATACATTCATTCATTCATACATACATACATACATGCATGCATGCATACATACACACAAACATACATACCTACATACCTACACACATACACACATACACTTACCTATATACAAACATACATGCATGCATATACACAACGCACATACACATACACATATATACATACATACATCCTTCCATCCACATCGACATACATACATACACACAAATATACACATTCATCTACATACGAACTTGCATACATACATACATACATACATACATACATTCATACATAAATACATACATACATACATCCATACCTACCTACATGCATACATATGAACAACACATGTATAGGCGGGTGTACTTATACAGAAAGAGAGAAAGGGGATGATCAGCAGAGAGAGAGAGAGAGAGAGAGAGCGAGAGAGAGAGAGAGAGAGAGGGTGTGAGAGAAAAGCAATATAACACAACAACAACACATCCATAGACATGTATATGCATTGACGCACAAACACAACCAGGTGAAGCACTTTGATGTTGAACAACGGCGAAGGCAAAAACGAAGCCGCCGCCCCCCTCCTTCTCCCTCCTCGCCGCCCGGCCCGCCTCGTAGCTCCTGGGGAGACCTTGGGCCCGACCGCTCTCCGCCTTGCCCGGCCGCCGCCGCCGCCGCCGCTCGCCGCTCGTCGCCTCCGCTTCGCTTCGCTGCTCTCGCCGGCCCCCGCCGCCGCCTCGCCGCCCCAGGCCGCCCGCGCCCCCTCGGGCGCCGCCGGCTCGCCGGCCGCTGGCGCGCCGGCCGCGGGCCCCCCCGCGCCTGGCCCGGGGCAGCTGCGGGCCGACGGGGCGGCGGCGGCGGAGGAGCTCCGAGGAGGGCGAGATGACGGGCCCGTTTTCTACCACCACCACCACCACGAGTTGGAGGGGGAGGGGGTCCTCCTCCTCCTCCTCCTCCTCCTCCTCCTCCTCCTCCTCCTCCTCCTCTTCGTCCTCCACCTCCTTCCCGCCTCCGAATTTGTGGTGGTGGTGGAAAGCAGGCCCATCACGAGAGGCGAGGCACCGACGGCGTGGTCCGAAGCCTGCCCTCGCGCTCTCGGGGGGGGAGCCGCGGAGGGCCGCTCGGGGCCGCGCGGGCGCTCCCGGGGGAAGCCGCCGCGCGCTGCTCCCGGCGGGGCCTCCCCTCGCCCTCGCCGCGCTTCGCTCGGCGGCGAGATCCAAACCCTACCCCCTCGCCGATGGACGATTCGTGCAACTGGATGGGCGACGGGGGTGGGGTTCGGGATTCGCCGAGCACGTGGCGAGATCCAAGCCCTGCCCCTGCCTCCCATCGTTGCAGGAGAATCGATGGTTGGTGGGTGTAGGGTTCGGATGCCGCCACCAAGAGAACGGGGGGTTGGCCTTCGTTTGTGGGCGAAAAAACTTAGTATTCGTGGCCTCGCGGGCCAGGCCCCTGGGTCGCGACCCCGCGGAAGCTTCTTGCGGCGTCTGGGGGGGCATCTTGGCGGGCCCATGGCCGTCTTCGAGCGTCTTGGGCGCCTCGGGGATCCTCTTGAGGCCTCTTGGGAGCCTCTTGGAGGCCCTTTGGGCGCCTCTTGGAGCCGTCTGGGCGCCTCTTGGGGCCCTCTTGGGGCGCTCTCGGGAGCTTTATATGCGCTCTTGGAGCCATCTCGGAACACATCGATACAACAAGAGGGGAGCTTCATTAGCCTTGCCCTTCTAGAGTGCCTGAACTCGCCTCTTGGGGCGCTCTTGGGGCCGTCGTGGGGCTCTCTTGGGCCCTTTTGGGGCCCTCTTGGGCCATCTTGGAGACATCTTTAGGCCTCGGATGGCCATCGGAAGCTAAACGGCGAGGAAGCAAACACATTGATTTTCTTTAGGTGCTTGAAGGTTTTGGTCGCTCAGGGCCCTCTTTGGAGGGCTCTTTGGCCACCTGGAGCCGTCTTGAGGCGGTCTTAGGGCCTCTTGGAGCATCTTGGAAGCCACCTTGAGCCATCTCGCAGGCCATCTTAGGCTCTCTGAGGCGCTCTTGGAGCAATCTTGGGTCATCTTGGACGCTCCAACCCCTTGCGGAACTCCCCGTCCAAGTCCAGGCGAGGGGGTAAGGGGGAGGGGTCAAGCTACACACCCG
>CAUYUJ010008791.1:450400-467900 GCA_963575745.1 Prorocentrum cordatum | reverse complement strand
ATAATATATATATATATATATATATATCGGAGGCGAGGGGGTGAGATCGAAATGGAACGGAGAGCCCCCCTACCGGGAAATCGATTTCGGTTTCGTGTTCGTGCGTGCCGTGCGTGCGGGCGAGGCGAAGCTGCGTGGGCGGGCGAGAAAATGTCTCTTGTGGCTGAGGCGCGGCCGGACCAAATGACTCCCTTCCGGGCGGCCGGTGGCCCGCGGTGTCCCGCCGGTGTCCCGCGAAAGTCCCGTGTGGCTGAGGCGCGGCCGGACCAAATGACTCCCTTCCGGGCGGCCGGTGGCCCGCGGTGTCCCGCCGGTGTCCGTCGGTGTCCCGCGGTGTCCCGCGGTGCCGCGCGGTGTCCCGCCGGTGTCCCGCGGTGTCCCGTGATGATGATGATGATGATGATGATGATGATGATGATGATGATGATGATGATGATGATGATGATGATGGTGAGATGATGATGATGATGATGGTGGTGATGATGATGATGATGCTGCTGCTGATGATGATGATGATGACGATGATGATGATGATGCTGATGATGATGAGGACGATGATGATGATGGTATGATGATGATGGTGTCCCGATGATGATGATGATGATGATGATGATGATGATGATGATGATGATGATGATGATGTCGATGATGATGATGACGATGATGATGATGATGATGATGATGATGATGATGCTGATGGTGTCCCGATGATGAGGATGATGATGATCATGATGATTATGTTGATGATCATGATGATGACGATGATGGTGTCCCGATGATGATGATGATTATGATGCGATGTTGATGATGCTGATTATGATGTTGCCCCGTTGATGATGATGTTGATGATGATGAGGTTGATGATGATTATGGCGCCCCGATGATGATGATTATTCTGATGGTGATGATGATGATGATGATGTTGATGCTGATGTTGGTAATGATGATGATGGTGCCCCGATGATGGCGATGATGATGCTGATGATGATGATGATGTTGATGATGCTGATGATGATGACGTCGATGATGAGGATGAGATGATGATGATGGTGTCCCGATGATGATGATGATGATGATGATGATGATGATGATGATGATGATGATGATGATGATGATGATGATAACGATGGTGATCATGATGGTGTCTCGATGATGATGCTGCTGCTGATGATGATGATGACGATGACTGCGTCCCGATGCTGCTGATGATGATGTTGATGATGATGACGATGATGATGATGATTGTGATGATGATGATGATGATGATGATGATGATGATGATGATGATGATGATGATGATGATGATGATGGTGGTGTCCCGATGATGTCGATTACCGTGATGACGATGATGTTGGTGTTGATGATGAGGACGGTGTCCCGATTGTGATGATGTTGGTGATGATGATGTTGATGTAAATGTTGTTGTTGTTGATGATGATGATGACGTTGATTGTGAGAGTGGTTGTGATATCGATCGTGAGACCGAATGTGATATCGATTGTGAGATCGATTGTGAGATCGATAGTCAGATGAATTGTGAGATAGATCGATTGAGATCGATTGTGAGATCGATCGAGGGAGATCGATCGAGCGAGACCGATACTGAGATCGATAGTGAGATCGATAGTGAGACCGATCGAGTGAGACGTTGGTTCCTCCCCCCCCGAACCTCCTTATCACCCGAAGGGTGGTCGTATAGGTATATATATACACATAGTATGGCAGATTCGGATTCGTTTGAACAGCATGGAGGGCGGCGGTCCCTGCAGCTCTTCGATTATTTGGACCAGGCCAGCCAAGGTGCCGAAGAGGGCGCGGACTGGGCGCAGATGCATACCCGATTGGGCGATCCGACCGCCCAGCCTGCACGCCTAATCTCAGGGACCGACCGGCTCTGAGCACTGCCATCTCCAAAGGTCACAGGCCCCCTAAACACCGCGAACATCACCCCGCTCCCAGGTCTCAGCGTGCTCAGGTGCCGAAGGAACCTGGATCGAGAACTCGGGGGAGCCATGGCTCAAACCCAACGACCCCCAGTCGGGCTCAGCGGGGGGATGACTAGCGCGAAGAGTTTTTCTATGTGAGGCGTGGCGCTCGCACAACACATCGCAGCCTAGCTCGGCCTCGCGCTCGTTAGGACTCAGAAGGCGCTCGCAGTCGTGCCACACTGGCCCAAAATAGTCGTCGGGGGACCCGCAAACTTTGCAGTGTGGAGCTATTTTTGATTTCCCAGGCGCACAGGCGAGCGGGGGTCGGCAGGCGATCAGCTCAAAGCGCGCGAAGAGCGCCCAGAGGAGACTGCTGGAGATACCGAGTTCCAAGCCGTAGAGCACGCTCCCAAACGCCGAGTGACGACTGTGAAGCCAAGTGAGCACTGCTTGCTCCGTGCATGCGCTGTTTTCCTGCCCTTTGCTTCTCTCCCCCTTCCTGTTTTCGGCCTGGTGGGGCCTACCTAGGCCCCTCCCAGCGCCTCCTGGATTTCCCCAGCATCGGCTGGTCGCTGAGTTAGACATTCGTGAATTGCTGCGCGTTCTCGTTTACATATCCTGAGCTGTCTGAGAGGCTCGTTCCACACAAGGCCGAGACGGCCACCTCACCCCGCGAGAGATTGCGGCATTCGAAGACTCTGCGTGCCTCCAAGCCGCGTTATTATGATTATTATCTCTCCCCCCTTCCCTGCGCCGCTGCAGCAGTTTCGGATCCGGGGGGACCGCCTGTCGGTCGCTCCCGATCCGGTCGCTCCTGTGCCGGGCGCTCCAGGGCGCCGCTGGGTCGCTGGCGGCGCCGGGGGCGGCCCCGAGGGGCACACCGGCGCCGCTTCGCCAGGCGGCACTGGCAGCGAGCGCAGCTGTCCACGCACATTGCCGGCGCTCCGCCCCGCGGGGTGCAAGCTGGCCTTCTTGGCGGCGCCGCGTGCGCGCGTGGCCCCGCCGAGGCCTGCTCCACGTACTGGAGCGTGCTGGACAGTGTCCGCCGGGCTGGGCAGGGATAATAATGCCCACATGATGACAGCGCTGAGCCGGGACAGCACGGCGCGCCTCCGCGCGAGGTGCTGCAGGCCGTGGTCGAGGCCCGCGCTCAGGGTGACGATCTGCTGCGTGTAGCGGATATTGTGGTGGAGAGCCGGTTCCTGGGCAAGACAGTGCCGTCGACTCTCTCGTTGTAAACATCGCGTTTGCGCATGATTGCGTGGGCGTGTGAGCGGTTTGGTGAGCCCCCGCTGGGGTGCAGTGTACGACACATACGTAGAGTCGCTGCCGTGTGCGCGTGTTCCGCCACGCAGCGCGGGTGGCTGAGCGTTCGGGCCATGGCGCACCAAGTGGCAGTACCTTGGCAGGGCGACCACGACGCCATCTTGCGCGGGGTTTGGTTGGGCACAGAACAAAGCGTTGTCCAGGCAACGCGTGGACAAAGCGTTGTTGAAGATCTTGCTGCGGTGCGCCTTTCCGCAAGGCCAGGGCTGGTGGTGCCTTATAATTGTATTTACACACAATTTCTTGTAGTGCATACCGTCGGAACTGTTTCGGCAGTGTCGCCCGGATTTTTGCACCGCGTTTGCTTCTTGCCTCTGCAACGCAGACGGGGCGCTTTGTCAGCGCACGTGGTTGCCATTGCTGGACGAGCAGAACCGGGCGAGCGTTAATCCGCCGCGTGGTGGTTTCACGCTGGCGTCATGGACCCGCGAGTTTCGCGAGCACCTGGCCGCCGTAGGTGTGCCGTGGCCTGAGGGGTGGTACGGCCATGATATCCGGCGAGGCGCTGCCAGGGATGTGCTTGCAGCGTCTGGCGTTGAGGCCATGATGTCGCGTGGTGGGTGGCGTTCCTTTGCCTCCACGTGGCCGCTTTTTTCGGGCGACGAGGTGGCTGCTGGCCTTCTCGCGCAGGGTGTCATTGACGACGGCGGTCTTGAGTTAGGTGGTGGTTTGATGTGAAGCGTGTCCTTGCCACCGCCCTTTCCCCTGCATTGGCGTTGGGCTCTGGTGGCTGTCCGCGCGGCGAGGTGCTGCTGCACCTCGCTCTCGTGTCGCTGCGCTTGTTGCAATGCGAGCAGAAGGGGGAGGGGCGGGCTAACGTCGCGCACGGGCTCTTACATTGGTAGGTGCGCGGTCAGCTATTACATCTGTTGTCCCTTCGCGCTATCTTGCAGGCAGGTGTTCGTGTCCGCGGGCAGGGTAAGAAGCAGATCGTGCTCCGCGCCAGTGTCAGTTCGCCGTTGATTAGGGCCAGCGACGCGCCATTAATCCAGCCAGGCGTCAGATAATCAGCGGCAGTCTGACCTCGCGCTGTAGCCCGCGTGATGCTAGAGGTCTCGATGTTCGCCATCGTCGCGTGCCGCGCGCGCATCAGCTCACTGTGGCCACCCTGCCGTCCGAGGTGCATGCGTGGTAGCGGCGCATGAGGAAGGTGGTGGCGTCCCAGATTGGGGTGCACCGCACCTGCCATTGGAAGTGCCGGCAGGCAGTCTTGCGCGCCCGCGGCGGGGCACCGACCGGCGTGGCAGCCGCGCTTCGACAGCGCTGCAAGGCATCGCCAGAAAAGGCCTTGGGCCCCAGCTCCCCGTGCAGCGGCGGGCTGAGCGCCCGCTCCCGGAGCATTGAGGCCCGGCGTCCAGCCGGCTGCCGAAGCGCATCCAGCCGACGCTGCCCTGCTGGGGTGATTGCGAAGGCCTTACGGCCGGTGCCGCCGACCCTGTTCGCAATGCGCAGCAAGAGGCACGGGCTGTGGGATGGTTTTGGGGAACGGGGAAAAGGACGAGACGGTGGGGGAGGGAGGTGTCGTATCTGACCCGGGACTTCCCCGGGACTCCCCCGGGACCCCCCCCGGGACCCCCCCTTCCCCTCTGTCGGGGAAGGGAAAGGGAAGGGGCTTCCCTTCGACTCAATCACGACGTTGCTCAAGGTCGGTACGGGGGGGGGGCGTCGTATCTGACCCGGGACTCCCCCGGGACCCCCCCCGGGACCCCCCCTCCCCCCCCCGTCGGGGAAGGGAAAGGGAAGGGGCTTCCCTTCGACTCAATTACGACGTTGCTCAAGGTCGGTACGGGGGGGGGGCGTCGTATCTGACCCGGGACTCCCCCGGGACCCCCCCCGGGACCCCCCCTCCCCCCCCCGTCGGGGAAGGGAAAGGGAAGGGGCTTCCCTTCGACTCAATTACGACGTTGCTCAAGGTCGGTACGGGGGGGCCGTCGTATCTGACCCGGGACTCCCCCGGGACCCCCCCCGGGACCCCCCCTCCCCCCCCCGTCGGGGAAGGGAAAGGGAAGGGGCTTCCCTTCGAATCAATTACGACGTTGCTGAAGGTCGGTTTGGCTAGCGCGCTTGAGGAGGAGGCCCTGGGAAAGGGCGAGGGGAGCGGGGAGGAGCCCAGGGGAAGAGGGGTACCAGGGGAAGGGAACGACAGAGACGACGATTACAAAGAATGACGGAGATGACGGCTCGAACGGAAAAGCCCCTCACACACGCCGACAGGGTCGGCGGATTTCAGAGGGGGGGGGGGTCTTCTCTTGGAGGCGAAGAGGCTCATGGCCCAGCGCCTCATGACCGAGGTAGCGCATCGGCGCTGAAGAGGGGCTATCCTGGCGAGACCCCGCGCCAGCGGCTTGCGCGCGGCCATGGCGGCGGGCGCGCGGCCCCACTTCATCGAATTTGGAACCCCAAAAGTGGACATCAGAAACAAACCTGAGAAGTGCAAGATCCCGGGCATGAGGTCCGCGGGGGTCGTCGTCGGTGTATCGCGCGGATGCGTTGCCGACGAGCGCGCGTGGAAGCAGCCCTGGAGCGCGCGGCGAACGCGCCGTGCAATCGCCGGCGTCCGCATTCCCAGCGCAGACCGCGTGGGTGCAGCCAGGATATCTTGAGAAGGTTCGAATGCGGCGCTGACGCCGCCGTGGCCAGTGCGGCGTCTGGGCAAAGCGTGCGTCTTCAGCAGCATCCGCGTCGTGCTGGGGGGGGGGGGGGCCGCCCAACTGGCCCCTTCTTCAGTTGGGGGGGCTGTGCCAGATCACAGGCCCTCTTTGGATCCAGCGGGGCCGGCGCCGAGAGTGGCCCGCGCGGCGCGGCCGTCTCCGAGGCCGAGTTGTGGGGGGCGGCGCTGTCCGAGGAGGTGTGCCCGGGCTAGTTGCCCCGCGCGCGCTTGCTTTCGGAGCCGAAGTGACGGGGGCCAATGCAAACGGAAGTCAGCCAGGGCGCCGGATCCTGCGGGGCCCCGCGTAGACCCCTTCTGGTTGGTGCGGGTTTGCGAGCCGCTCGTGGCCGCGAGGCGGCCGCGCATGTCGGCTGGCCTGGGTTGGCGATGCCCTTCGTTGTAGTTCTCCTTGCGAGGCAGTTTTCTGTTTTTTTGTTGGCCGGGGCCTGATTGACCTGGGCCTGCAGATGCCTGGCGCGTCGGCGGTCGACCTCCCGCTCGCGCGACGCCCTGCGCCTCGGGCGGCCTCGTGCCCGCGAGAAAGTGTTGGCGGCAGCAATCGGCCGACGGCCCTCCTCTGCCCTCGGGGCGCGGCGCGTCGTGGGCCAGGGCCGCCGGCTTCTCGCACTTCACAGAGTCGTCGATCAGCTGCTGAAGGGCTTCGTCAGATGCCGTGGAAGTCTCGGATGGGGCCCAGTCGGGCCCGCAAGCGTCGCCCGGTGGAAGGGCGAGATCACCCCGCGAACAGTCGCGACGTCGATGTCTGGCAGTGTCGGCCAGGACTCCGCCTCAACCGGCAGCGTCGCGGGAAGGCGCCAACGGGTGGGCCAGATGCCGGCCCAGTCCGCCATGCCTTGGTTCACAATCGCGTAGGGTTGGACCGAGGTGTATTGACGCTCGCCCGAATGGGAGGCGATGGCCACGCGGTGCGCGACCGAGACGCCGCCCTCGGGCGGCCTCCTTCGCCCGGGACGTCCAGGCCGCGCGCGGCAGCTGCTGGTTCTCGCGCCAGAGCTTAGCCGCCTGGGCCCCGGCGGCCTGGAACAGCTTCTCGAAGCCAGGATCCGTTGACACCTGCAGGACCTTAGCCAAGAAGGTCCTCGGCTGCGCCGCCAGGTGCGCCAGGACCTTTGCGCTGCGATTGGCGTTGGCGCGGAACGTGGCCACCTCGTGCAGACCTTGCAAGATGGCGGAGCACTGGGGCCCATCAACGTCGCACATGCCAGAAGCCATCTGCGTGAGGGTCACCAGGGCGCGAAGTCGACCTCGCTCGCGCCGCAAATGGAGCATCCGACGCAAGGTGGTCGTCCAAGACAAGGCTCCGCCGATAATCAGTGCGCTTCAGAGGTGGTTTCCACGTCGGCTGCCTCCATGCAAACTTGGGCACGCCGCCGCGCCCCTGGACCCTGGGTGCGCCAATGCAGAAGGGCCGACCAAGTCACAGCGATTGGTGAGCTCGATTTCAACGCTACGGGCGAGCTGATCCCACGCTGCCGCCAGCCCATCTTCACCCTGGGCCTCCTCGACCTGCGCAGTGGGCCAGTTCGGGAAATGCTGCGTGCGCCCAGCCGGGGCCCGTGCAGGAAGCTCGCGAGGCAGGTCAGGAACTGGCCCCCATGCTGGCGCATCCTGGGCCGCCAGCAGACGGGGCGCGGGTGCAGCGTGGATCCCTCATCGACCGGGGCGAGCGGTACAGCAGCAGTGGCACGGAGCCAGGGCTGCGCAATCATGACAGCAGCCTCACTGTTCCAATCACCGCCCATCAGCCAATCATGGCCAGCGCTGTTCAAGGAGCAAACGGCCTGAACCACAGCCCACGGGTAGGCGGTGTTGACGGGCCCCATCTTGTCGTCGGCGTCCAGATAAAGGGCTGCCTGCAACAAATCCACCAGGGACGCCCCAATACACATGGTGAGCAAGCATCGGCCGTTCACCACGGCAGCGTCGTCCAGGTCAGGCGCCGTCAACATGATATCGGTCCGCGCGAGAAACACCACGCCAGCGACCGTGCCAGCGTCAGACTTGTCGCTGGGCAGCGCCGCCAACCATTGGTCATGCCAGCCAAGATCGCGAGCCTCATATTGCACGCTGGGCAGTCGATGCTCAGGAAGGTGGTGCTCTTGAACCAGGGCCACCTTGGCGTCGGTCGTTTCAGGAAGTCCCACCAGCAGCCGTGGGACGACACGCCTCCCCCTCAAGCTGGACAGTGGCCTGCTCCCGGAGGCCCTTCCGGGGACATGACGGAGCCAGATGCCGCCGCCGACGCTGCCACCGCCAGCGGTGACGGTGACGACGGCGTCGGCGTCGGTGTCCGCGTCGGCGGCGTCGGCGGCGGCGGCAGCGGCGTCCGCCTCGTCGTCGCCTTCGCCTTCGCCTTCGCCTTCGTCTTCGTCTTCGTCGCCGTCGCCGTCGCTGTCGCTGTCGCCGTCGTTCTCGTCGTCGTCACCCTTGGCGCCGCGACGACGAACTTCGGGGGCGCTCCCCGCGCCAGGTGGTCCGCAGGCAGTCCGTGCCGCGCCTGGCCGACTTGGGCCTCACGGCGGGCCGCGCGGCCAGGGGCCGCCGCCGTCGTCGCCGCTGTCGTCGGTGTCGGCGTCGTCGTCGCCGCCGTCGCCGCCGCCGCTGGCATCGGCATCGGCGTCGGCGTCGGCGTCGGCATCGGCGCCGTCGTCGCAGCCGCTGTCGCCGCGGGCGCTGGCGTCGTTGAGTACTGAGCTCTGGAGGATCTGTTTTGTTGATCTCTGGAGTCTGTTCCGTGCGTTCTCGCTTCTACGCCGGCTGCATTTCTTTTGAAACCGAGGCTCCCGCTCGAGCGCTGGATTGGGTACCAGTGTGTGTTGTTGGAGGCCCAACTTTAACGACGACAGCTCACGCTCGATACTTTTTCAGTTCATTTCGAGGCGTGCCCAGCCAGACGGGGCCCCGAAACTCAGGATCGGCGCTCTCGATCGAGACGTCCTCGCAATGAAGCTAAGTTTTTGAAGGCCCAACTACGACGTCTACGGCTCCCGCTCGACTCGTGCTCACAATTTACTCCGAGACGCCTTGGCCGGAAAGGCCCCCGAACTCAGAAGCGGCGCTCTCGCTCGAGACTTCTTTGATCCAAGCTGCTGGAGGCCCGTCTACGACGTCAACAGCTCTCGTTCGACACGTGCTCACACCTTACCCCGAGAATCCGTGGTCATATGCACTATGGCACTCAGGAATGGCGCTCTCTCCCGAGACGTCCTGGCAATACATTCAACTTTGTAAAAGCCCCAGCTGAGGTGACAAATGTCTGAGACGCCCCGGAGGTCCCCAAACTCAGACATGGCGCTCTCTGTTGATACTTCCTCGCGCTTCACTCAAATTGGTAAGTCATCCTCGGGCGTGTTGGCCCGCATGGCGGCCACGTCGGCGCGGTGCGCACACAAGAGTGCGTCGCTGCATGCTTCTACTGGGAGCTGGGATGAAAAGAGCCCCGCATAATGTTGTTGGGTCATCGACTCCGTGGGCGGGTACAAGGGAGGGGAGAGACACATGAGCGACATCGCGCTGATTTCTTGGATCGGGGGTCCGCGCTGATTTCTCGGATCGGCGCTGGACTCCCCCTTCCTGGCGCGCGGAGCGCGCCAGGGGCGGGGCCGGATGCGCCGCCAGGGGGCTCCAGCGCCGATCCGAGAAATCCGTCGGACCTCCGAAAGTGTGTGTTCATGCCGTCCTCTGTTCCCCAAGAGCTGCAGTGGTAGGGGTCGCATGTGAGCGACGCGGGAGAATGGGTTCGTCTGTGCCGACATTCGCGCGTAAGCTGCCCGCGCTAGGTCGCGCGTGAGCGCCGTCGCCTCCAACATGCGGCGCGTCGCGCCGTCGGCCCGCGTGAGCCGCCGCGTTAGGTCTGGCCGCTGTGCCCTCGCGCGCAGGATTCGCTTCGGTTAGTCGCTCAGCTGAAGGTCGAGGCAACTGGTACGATCGACGAGCGGATTGTCCACCACCACTACCACAGGTAGGAGAGGGAGGAGGAGGAGGCGGAGGAGGAGGAGGACGAGGAGGATGACCAGTGTAAACCCAAGAGTCATCAATGATGTTGGAATAATCCTTCCCTCCAAGCTCCCTCTTCATAAACCCCTACACCGGTTCATTTCCACTGAGGGAACTGCCTCGTTGGAAGACAAGCGTTCGAAGACCCTGAAGCATGCCAAAACATTGTTTTCGAGGTTCCAACGCCACGGATCAACCTGACTGTTGCGTCTTGACGAACCCGCATCGTGCCTGAACGCAATTCCTGGGACTTCAACGCCGCGAGTCAACGTAACTGTTGCACCCTATAATCCTGAGCCCTTCCAAACAACTATTTCTGGTACGTTGATCACGGGAACCCGTGAAATTTTTGCAAACTTTAAAGGCGAATGCGCGCGACGCTAAGGCGAGAGCCACATGTTGATTGAAAAGGAACCGCCCTCAATCCGTGAAGCTCTTGCAATTTTTGAGAACGAACGTGCGCGGCGCTAAGGCGAGAGCCACATTTTGGAAACGGGCCGCCCCCAATCCGTGAAACTCTTGCATATTTTTAGAACGAATTTGCGCGAAGCTAAGGCGAGAGCCACATTTCCAGAACGACCCGCTCTCCATTTTTGAAACAGTTGTCAATGTTTAAGCTTCAGGGTCATACATTGTGAGGAATTCTCAGGCGAAGCGCCCGACCCGCCCTAAAAAAATGCATCGGGGTGCGACAGGAAAAAAGAGGAGGAGGAGGAGGAGGAGGAGGAGGAGGAGGGAGGGAGGAAGGAGGGAGGAGGAGGAGAGGAGGAGGAGGAGGAGGAGGAGGAGGAGGAGGAGGAGGAGGAGGAGGAGGAGGAGGACGAGGAGGAGGAGGAGGAGGAGGAGGAGGAGGAGGAAGGAGGAGGAGGAGGAGGAGGAGGGAGGAGGAGGAGGAGGAGGAGGAAGGAGGAGGGAGGAGGAGGAGGAGGAGGAGGAGGGAGGAGGAGGAGGAGGAGGAGGAGGAGGAGGAGGAGGAGGGGAGGAGGAGGAGGAGGAGGAGGGAGGAGGAGGAGGAGGAGGAGGAGGAGGGAGGAGAGGAGGAGGAGGAGAGGAGAGGAGGAGGAGAGAGGAGGAGGAGCAGGAGCAGGAGCAGGAGAGGAGGAGGAGGAGGAGGAGGAGGAGGAGGAGGAGGAGGAGGATGGGCTGGAGGAGTAGGAGCAGGAGGAGGCTGAGGACGAGGACGAGGACGAGGACGAGGGGGGGGGAGGGGAGGCGGAGGGAGGAGGGGAGGAGGGAGGAGGAGGAGGAGGAGGAGGAGGAGGAGGAGGAGGAGGAGGAGGGAGGAGGAGGAGGAGAGGAGGAGGAGGAGGAGAGGAGGAGGGGGGAGGATGAGGAGGAGGAGGAGGAGGAGGAGGAGGAGGAGGAGGACCTCCCCATCCTGCCTCCTCCCCCTTCCATCCAAAGAGAGCAACAAACATAGTCTGGGGACGATGGTCCCAACCATTTTGGGATTTTTTTTATATATATATATATATATACATATGGCCAGTGTTGATTCGTCCTCCAGCATCCGCCTCTAGGAGGACGTGCCCGACCGAACGACAGTCCCAGGTGTGGTCGGATCTTTCTGGGCCCCCGGAGCGGCAGACAGCTCATCCAAGAGGCGTGCGCCAATCCGCCGACCCCAGACGAAGCGAAGGGCCCAGAGGTTGTCGGATACCAGTGCGCACTTCGCCGCGGCACGGGAGCCCGAGCGGAGCGGTTCTAGAGTCGACCGCCCTCAGCCGACGGCCCTCGCAGGGTGTAGGATGTTCCTGTGACCAGCCCGCGATGCCCGTGACTCATCCCCTCCGCCCTGCCTCGCCTGCGCCCGAGAGTCGGTCCCCTCCTCGCCTCCGCCCCCACGCAGCCCCCGTCAAAGGGTCTCCAGACGACGATGTGACGGCGGTGTGGCGACGGCGATGACCACGGCGGCGGCGGCCCGCAGGTGGACATGCGCCCCAGGCCCCCGCCCGCGGCCGCTGCGGAGAGCGTGCGGCCGTCGGCGACGGACCGCCGCCGCCCGCTTCTCCCGCGACGTTTCCCGGGCTGTCGCGGGACAAAAAGCATTTATAGATCGGAGGATCCTGGACCCTCGAAGCGACTTCGTGAAGACGACGATGATGCAGATGATGATAATGATGATAATGGCGGACATGATGGTCATGATGATGATGATGATGATGATGATGATGATGATGATGATGATGATGATGATGATGATGATGATGATGATGATGATGGTCATGATGATGATGATGATGATGATGATGCTGATGATGATGATGATGATGATGATGGTGATGATGATGATGATGATGATGATTCTGATGGTGATGGTGATGGTGATGTTGATGGTGATGATGATGATGATGATGATGATGATGATGATGATGATGATGCTGCTGCTGATGATGATGATGATGATGATGATGATGAAACACGACGATGACGCTACTCTCAGCACTTCGAATCTTTGGATTTGGTTTGTTGCTGATTGGCGTCGTTGTTGTTACAGTGGTGCCGCTGGTAGCGCTTCTGATGCGTCGCGTGGTGCTGTTTGTTCCCGTCCTGATCGTCATACTTGTGCTGCTACTACTGTCGTTGGTGCTGGTGCGCGTCGTGGTGCTGTTTGCCGCCGAGCTGGTCAAAGAGGTGCTGTTGGTGCGCGTTGTATTGTTTGCAATGGTTGCTGCTGCTAGTGGCGCTGGTGTTGCTGCTGCGCATGATGCTGCTGCTCCTGGTGGTGCTCGTCTCGGTGGTGATGCTTGTCACGCTAGAGCCGGTGCGCGTGTACATTGGGACTCTACGCCCACGATTGCGACGGATGCTCGCGCCTCACCGTTGGCCACATCCACTATTGCGATTGTTGTTTGGCCTCAGCCCCTGCCACGTCCATAATGACGAAACATTTTTTTCGCATCAGTGCAGGTCGCATCCTTGATTGCGTTTTCGTTTCTTCCTCAGCGCTGGCCACACCAATATCTACGAACGCTGTTATCGCTTCAGCGCTGGCCACATCCATGCTTGCGAACGTCACGTTCGCCATAGCGCCAGCCACGTCCACGACTACGACGGTTGCTCTCGCTTCAACGCCGGCCACATCCATGATTTCGAGTATTGTTCTCGCCTCACCGCCGGCCGCATCCATGATTGTGAATGTTGCTCTCGCTTCAGTGCTGGCCACATCCTCGATTGCGAATGTTGCTCTCGCTTCGGCGCTGGCCACATGATTGCGATTGTTGCGCTCGCATCAGCGCCCGCCGCATCCATGATTGCGAATGTTGCTGTCGCCTCCGCGCCGGCCACATCCACGATTGCAAATCTTGCCTTCGCTTCATCGCCAGTCAGATTCTGCATTGGGAGCCGAAGAGTAAGAGGGACCAGTGATACGTTTGGCTCTTTGTTCGTTGCATGTTGCTATGTCGCTCCGCTTATGGGCATCATGTGCTACAGCGCGCGCGCGCGACACAGTGGTGTCGCGGAGCCGTTGGGCACGGTAGCTTTCTTGGGTCGGGCCAGCTTTGGCGCAGTGTCGTCAGGAGAAGGGTCAGGGTAGGTTAGGTATCTACCAGGGATTGTTCCATGTGCAATCAAGTCGCACAGTGAGGACGAGCCAGTTTCCCAGGATACCCTTGCATCCTTGCCCGTTCGGCCCATCCTTGGCGAGTTTCGCTGGCCAGCCCCGTTCGAAAACGCCAACATAGCCCTCCAAGGCCCATGCATCCTCACCCTTCGGGGATTGCATACTACCCAATTGTGGGATCACGCTGTGTCGTGACAGCGAGGCGCTCGTGTCATTCGGAGTGAATGGTTCATGATGCGGACCTCAACGCTGCCTGATAAAATAACTTGACTGTATGCTCGTGGAGCATCTTGTTTCTAGGCTCCCCGTCCCCTCGGTGGCGGGGGCCGCGCGAGGTGCCCCTCCTCTCGAGCTCTCTCGCGCGCGTGCAGAACGGCGTTTTCTGCCCGCCCCACCGCCCGAACACGTCTGATTCACGAATGTGTACGTGACGTCGGATTCCATCGACCACAAAGAACTCCTGACCCTGCTAACATGATGAAGACGTGGCCTCACTGACGTCTCCGTCTTCGCATCAGGGATGCTACTTCTGGGCGGTGTGGTCTGAGACACCCACAGAACATATCCCGCATCCCTGATGTTCCTGGCCCTCCTAAGTTAGGCCCCCTCCCAAAGGGGTAGGGCGCCTTTTTTGGTCAATCGTGACTCATGACGCCCTTCGTGGTCTGTGTGTGGCTTCCTCGCCCCCGGCCTCTCCGGCCCCCTCGCGTGCCGCCGCGCCGCGCCCTCCCTCGCGCCCGGCCGTGCCCCGGCGCGCCCTGCTGCTGCTCGAGCGCCGTCCGACTCTCGGGCGGCCGCCGACCAGCAAGTCAATGCGCACGGTGACGTCCGCGGTGCGCCGGTTCTCAACCTCAGCGGTTGCACGGCACGGGCTCGTCCCGGGAGTGGGGTTTGGTTCATGTCACGGTGCCTCGGGCGAGCAGCCTCCAGCCCGCGTTGTCTTGACTGCCTCCGCTCGGCGGCTCTTTGGAAGTGTGCCGAATCCACAGTTCCTGCTCCGTCCTGCCTCTTTTCCCTTCCTTGTGAGCCCCCTCCCTGCTCCCCCCTCCTTGCCTCCCCCGCGCACGCTTCACCTTTTGTTCTCCGCCTGTCGCTCCTCCCTCTCGCCCTCCTCCCTCTCCTCCTCCGTCGTCGTCCCCCGTCTCTTCCCCCTCCTCCCCGTCCTTCCCCTCCGCTTCCTACCTTCCCTTCCCTCCTCCTCCTCCTCCTCCGCCTCCTCCGCCTCCTCCTCCTCCTCCTCCTCCTCCTCCTCCTCCTCCTCCCCCCTTTCTTTGTTCTGTTTCCCCGCTCTCCCTCTTCTCCTCTCCTTTTCCCGTCTATTTCGCCTCCATCCTCTACCCTCTCCCCTGTGCCTCCTTTTTATCCTCCTGCTCCTCCTTCTCTTTCCTACTCGTCTTCCTTCTCTTCCCCTATCCTCCTCCTCCCGCTCGTCCTGCCCCTACTCCTCCCCCTCCTCCTCCCCCTCCTCCCCCTTCTCCCGCTCGTCCTCCTCCCCCGACGCGGCGCCCGCCACTCACAGGACGACCCTTCGAGGCCTGCTCGCCTGAAGGTCCTCCGCGGGCCCCGGCCAGAGGGAGAGGACGAGGAGGGGGGGAGGTAGGTGGGGGAGGAGGTGGAGGAGGACGATGCAGGGAAGGACGAGGGATGAGGACGAGGGCGGGGAGGAGGAGGAGGAGGAGTTGGAGGAGGAGGAGGAGGAGGAGGAGGAGGAGGAGGAGGAGGAGGAGGGGGAGGGGGAGGGGGACGAAGAGTAGGAGGAGGAGCAGGAGGAGGATGAGGAGGAGGAGGAGGAGGGGAGGAGGAGGAGGAGGAGGAGGAGGAGGACCAGTGTAAATCCAAGAGTCACCAACGATGTTGGAATAAGCCCTCCCTCCAAGCTCCCTCCTCATAGACCCGTATAACGGTTCATCCACTGAGGGACTTGCCTCGTTGGAAGACAAGCGTTCGAAGAACCTGAAGCATGCCAAAACATTGTTCTCGGCGTTCTATCGCCACGGATCAACCTGACTGTTGCGTTTTGACGGCCCTGACTCGTGCCAGAACGCTATTCCGGGGACTTCAGCACCGCGAATCATCGCACCTGTTGCACCCTCATAGTCGTGAACCATTCCCAACAACGCTTTATGGTATGTCGATCACGAAATTCCGTGAAACTTTTGTATTTGTTGTAACGATTGTGCGCGGCGCTAAAGCGAGAGCCACATGTTGAAAAGGAACCGCCCTAAATCCGTGAAATTGTTGCAGTTTGTAAAACGAATGTGCGCAGCGCTGAGGGCCACATTTTGAACACCACCCGCCCTCGATCCGTGAAGCTCTTGCAACTGTTTAGGGAGGGGAGGGGGAGGGGGAGGGGGAGGAGGATGGCAGGGACGCTCAAGAGGACGAGGGAGTACGTAGGCAGCAGCAGCAGCAGGAGGAGGCAAAGGAGGAGTTGGAGGAGGCGGAGGAGGAGGAAGAGGAGGAGGGCGAGTAGGAGGAGGCGGAGGAGGAGGAGGCGGAGGCGGAGGCGGAGGAGGAGGAGGAGGAGGAGGAGGAGGAGGAGGAGGAGGAGGAGGAGGAGGAGGAGGAGGGAGGAGGAGGAGGAGGAGGAGGAGGAGGAGGAGGGAGGAGGAGGAGGAGGCGAGGAGGGAGGGGGAGGGGGAGGAGGAGGAGGAGGAGGAGGAGGAGGCGGAGGAGGAGGAGGAGGAGGAGGAGGAGGGAGGCGGAGGAGGGACGAGGAGGAGAGGGAGGGGGGGGGGGAGGGGGAGGGGGAGGAGGATGGCCGGGACGCTCAAAAGGACGAGGGAGTACGTAGGCAGCAGCAGCAGGAGGAGGCACAGGAGGAGTTGGAGGAGGAGGAGGAGGAGGACGAGGAGGAGGAGGGAGGAGGAGGAGGAGGAGGGGAAGGAGGAGGAGGATGAGGAGGAGTAGGAGGAGGAGGAGGAGAAACCGGTGCTTGGTGTGGACCTATAGTGGGTTTTTGGGTTGTGTTCGGTATGGCCTGCGTTGGTCCACTCTGCCGCGAGACGGCACGCCAGTGAGCCACGAAGCCTCTGCCACAGTGCTCCATCGATCAACCCCTCCCTCCCGCACACCTGCCCCCCCCCACACACCTCCCTTTCCCCCCAGGCCCGGAGCACCGGACCCCTGCGGCAGTTCCCTCGAGCTAGATATCGATCCGTGAGGGCCCTCAGCCACAGGGCCCGACGACCAGGCCGAGACGCCCAGAGTCAAATCGGGCACGTCCTTTTTCTTGTTGTTGTTGTTGCTTCAGTTGCTGTTGTTATTGTTGTTGTCGTTGTTGTTGTGGTTGTTGTTGCTGTTGTTCTTGCTGTTGTTGCTATTGCTGTTGTTGTTATTGCTGCTGCTGATATTGCTCTTGCTGTTGTTACTATTATTGTTGTTGCTGTTGTTGTTGTTGTTGTTGTTGTTGTTGTTGTTGTTGTTGTCGTTGTTGTTGTTGTTGTTGTCGTCGTTGTTGTTGTTATTAGTATTGTTTATTGTTGTTGTGGAAGTTGTGATTGTGGCTGTGGTTGTTTTTGTTGTTATTGGTGGTGTTGTTGTTGTGGTTGTTGTTGTTGGTGGTGTTGGTGTGGTTGTTGTTATTGTTGTTGTTTGTTGTTGTTGATGCTGCTGCTGTTGTTGTTATTATTGTTGGGTTTGCTGTTTTGTTGTTGTTGTTGCTGCTGTTGTTGCTGTTGCTGTTGCTGTTGCTGCTGCTGTTGTTGTTGCTGTTTGATGTCGTTGTTGTTGTTGTTGTTGTTGTTGTTGTTGTTGTTGTTGTTGTGGAATGTTAACTGCAGAACAATTATAATTGCGCCCTGGAGCTCTCGCCGAGGCGCTGGCTACATTTTCATTGAAGCTGAGGCTCTCGCTCGAGCGGTTTGGGGGACCGCCAAAACCGCCCCCCAACAGCAACAACGCTCCCGCTCGAGACTTCCTCATTTTTTACTTGGGCTGGTGTTCTTGCTCGCCGCCGAAAGAAAGCCGCCGTCCTAACAAAACCAGCGCTCCCGCTCGAGACTTCCTCCCGTT
>CAUYUJ010008791.1:437900-440400 GCA_963575745.1 Prorocentrum cordatum | reverse complement strand
GAATCTTTAAACGACCACGCAGGGTACGACTACGACTAAGACGCATTATAGTAACCGTGACAGTATTAATCACACAATGAATAAAGCAGACAGTAACATACCAGTACGATGGCTACTACTCCTACCACTACGTCTACTACTGCAACTACTTGTGTTACGACGACGAATAACACTATTACCACATATGCTACTACTGCGCATCATGCTACTCGTGATGATGAGACTGTTCATACAATGTACGAATGCTGCCATTGCTACCGGTACAAGCAGTCGTGATACTAATACACATGTCAGTACCATAATCATACTAATATCAACGAGACGAGTCGTAATCCTAATTCGGCTACTCGTAGTCGCAGTCGAAGTAGTAGTACTAGTAGTAGTCTCAATCGTAGTCGCGGTCGTAGCCGTAGAATTTGTAGTAGTAGTAGTAGTAGTAGTAGTAGTAGTAGTAGTAGTAGTCGTAGTAGTAGTAGTAGTTGTAGGAGTCGTAGTAGTAGGAGTAGTAGTAGTCGTAGTAGTAATAGTAGTAGCAGCAGCAGCAGTAGTAGTAGTAGTAGTAGTAGTAGTAGTAGGAGTAGTAGTAGTAGTAGTCGTAGTAGTAGTCGTCGTCGTCGTAGTAGTAGTAGTAGTAGTAGTAGTAGTAGTAGTAGTAGTAGCGGTCGCAGCCGTAGTAACAGTAGTGGTCGCAGTCGTAACAGTAGTAACAATAACATGATTATTATTAGTAGTAGTCGCAGTAGTAGGAGTAGTCGTAGTAGTAGTCGTAGTAGTAGTAGTAGTAGTAGTCGTGGTAGTAGTAGTAGTAGTAGTAGTAGTAGTAAGCATAGTAGTAGTGGTAGTAGTCGTAGTCGTAGTAGTAGTAGTAGTAGTAGTAGTAGGTAGTAGTCGTGTAGTAGTAGCTAGTAGTAGTAGTAGTAGTAGTAGTCGTAGTAGTGATTAGCAGTAATAGTAGTAGTAGTAGTAGTAGTAGTAGTAGTATTCGTAGTCGTAGTAGTAGTAGTAGTAGTAGTAGTATAGTAGTAGTAGTAGTAGTAGTAGGTAGTCGTAGTCGTACTAGTAGTGGCAAGCCACAGTTGTTCTGGGAGTAGCCGGTGTAGTAGTAGTAGTAGTAGTTTCGTAGTAGTCAGTAGTAGTATTAGTAGTTTCGTCGTCAAGTAGTAGTACTAATCGTAGTAGTATAGTAAGTCGTAAGTAGTAGTAGTGTAGTCGTAGCAGCAGTAGTAGTAGTAGTGGTAGTAGTAGTAGTAGTAGTAGTCGTAGTAGTAGTAGTAGTAGTTTATTAGTTCGTAGTAGTGTAGTAGTAGTAGTCGTAGGTCGTAGTAGTAGTAGTAGTAGTAGTAGTATAGTAGTATAAGATTATAATAGTAGTAGTAGTCGTAGTAGTGGTAGTGTAGGTAGTAGTTAGTAGCAGCAGTCGTAGTAGAGAGTTGTAGTAGTAGTAGTTGTAGTAGTAGTAGTCTAGTAGTAGTAGTTAGTAAGTGTAGTAGGTAGAGTGTAGTAGCAGTAGTAGTCGTTAGTAGTAGCAGTAAGTAGTAGCAGTAGTAGTAGTAGCGTAGTAGTAGTATTAGTAATCGTAGTGTAGTCGTCGTTAGTAGTAGTAGTAGTAGTCGTATGTCAGTCAGTAGTAGTAGTAGTAGTAGTAGTAGTAGTTGTAGTAGTAGTAGTAGTAGTAGTAGTAGTAGTAGTCGTAGTGGTAGTCGTGGTCGTGGTCATAGCAGTCGTAGTAGTAGTAGTAGCAGTAGTAGTAGTAGGTAGGTAGGTCGGTAGGTAGGTAGGTAGGTCGGTAGGTAGGTAGTAGGTAGGTGGGTAGGTAGGTAGGCGGGTGGGTAGATAGGTAGGTAGGTAGGTAGGTAGTAGTAGCAGTAGTAGTGATAGTAGTAGTAGTAGTAGTAGTCGTAGTAGTAGTCGTGGTAGTAGTAGCCGTAGTCGTAGCAGTAGCAACAATGTTCGTAGTACTAGTACTCGTAGTAGGCGTAGTAGTAGCAGTAGTAGTCCTAGCAGTAGTAGTAGTAGTAGTCGTAGTAGTAGCAGTAGTAGTAGTAGTAATCTTATTTTGAGTAGCAGCAGTAGTCGTAGTTGTAGTAGTAGCCGTAGTCGTCGTAGTATTCGTAGTCGTGGTACACGTAGTAGTCCTAGTCGTAGTGGTGGTAGTAGTGGTAGTAGTGGTAGTCGTATTAGTCGCAGCAGTACTAGTGATAGCAGTAGTAGTCGTAGTAGTAGTAGTAGTAGTAGTAGTAGTAGTAGTAGTAGTGTAGTAGTGGTAGTAGTAGTAGTAGTAGTAGTCGTCGTAGTGGTAGTAGTAGTAGTAGTAGTAGTAGTAGAAGAAGTAGTAGTAGTAGTCGTAGTCGTAGTCGTAGTAGTAGTAGTAGTAGTCGTAGTAGTAGTAGTAGTAGTAGTAGTAGTAGTAGTAGTAGTAGTAGTAGTAGTAGTAGTAGTAGTAATAGTGTAGTAGTAGTAGTAGTAGTAGTAGTAGTAGTAGTAGTAGTAGTAGTAGTAG
>CAUYUJ010008791.1:431311-437800 GCA_963575745.1 Prorocentrum cordatum | reverse complement strand
GCTGCCCCCCTCATTCGCTAGCACATCATTGGGGTCCTGGTATACCCTCTTAGTTCCGTCTTCAGCGTCGATTAGCGTCGATCAACGTCTGGAGTCGATGAGATAGTGCCGGTTCAGCGTCGGCTAGCGTCGAGTTAGCGTCGATTGGCGTCGATTTAGCGTCGATTAGCGTCGATTCGCAGGAGCCGACAAGATGGCATGGGAGGATCCCACGAGTTGCCGCCGAAGCCTCGCGCCCCCCTCCCCCCCCCTCCGTGCGCGCCGCCGACAAGTCCCAAGACGGCCCGCCCATCCAGACGGTGTGCGCTCACGGGATCGCTCTGGGGGAGCCCTCATGGGAGCTGACCGAGCTGCCGCCTCCGTGCGGCGCGCCCCAGGCAAGAGAGGGGCAGCGCTGAGTCGGGCATGCCCGCCTACAGGAGGAGTATTAAATAATAGTAATACACTAGGCAGAATATTGTTTTGGCAATGTCTTATTTTTCTTCCAGAATCCGCATGGAGGAGGACATGCCTGACCTAAGAGTAGCGATGTACACACACATATATATATATATATATATATATATATATAGGTGCTCCAACGCACATTTATACATTATAGTATACTGCAACATATCATTGCACACGATACAGTATTGCAACCACACTATACTATTTCATGCTATATGGCACTACAACTTGGTATACCATATTATTTTCAATGCAGCATGTCATGTTGCGGTGCCATATGCTATACGATAGATATGCATATATTACAATTCAATGTACATTTTTACAACACATGATGCTATAGTGCAGCATGGTGTGCTGTATATGTGTATCTAGATTTCATTATACATTATATTGCAGTATCATGTGTCATGTTATTATGTAAGGCAATCAGCAGTACTATATGGAGCTTCATAATCGCACCTGGCATTTTAACACCATATGTCATAGTATGTATTTCACCGTGTCGTAAGACACTACAATATGTGACCATGTCATACAATATCATATTACGTATTATCATGCAACATGTTATATTATAGTGCTATATATCACCGTATACACTACTTCAATAAATCAATCGACTACAATATGGTATATCATTTGTAATTCACATTACGTGATTTCATATACGATGGCATGTGATACTATGACCCAATACAATCATACACTCATGCAATACTATAAAACAATACAACCACACAATAGTACAATACAATACACGGTCATCAAATAATATACACTACGCTATAACCAATTGTAACAACATTTTCTTTTAATGGCTTACAGTGCAATGCACGATTATAATATAATAAATAGAGGGATCGGGATAGAGGTGGAGTGTGAGAGAGAGAGAGAGAGAGAGAGAGAGAGAGCGAGAGAGAGAGAGAGAGAGAGAGAAGAAGAGAAAGAGAGAGAGAGAGTGAGAGAGAGACACACACGAAGCCAGGACGACGCGCTGCAGCTGTGCCAGGAGATGCGGGAGGACCCGGCGGGGGGCGCCAAAAGGGGGTGCCAGTACGCTGCGCGGCGCCCATGAGGGAGCGTGGCGCGAGGGGGGCGGGCTTCTCGGACGGCTCTGGGCCCTCTCAGAAGACAGGGGCCCCTCTTGGAGGTGGAGGCCCATGCCAAGAAACACCCTGCTCGCCTCAAGGGTGTCCTGGATTTCTTGGGTTTAGATGGTTTTGCCGTGTAAGGCGTGACGTTCCCACACCTGGGGTCTCAGTGTTGGGTTTCTTGTGGAAGGTTTCTTGTGTCGGGCCTCCACTGTAAAAGCCCAGAGGCTTCTAAGACGGCTTCTTAGAAGCCGGGCGGGCTTCAGGTAGTAAGCCCCCCCTGCCTTCTGCTGAGAAGCCCCTTCGCCTCCTCTGAAGCCCACCCGGCGGCCCCATGATGGGCGCCCCCGTCAAGCCAGGGCTCTGCCACATCCAGCGGGTTCAGAACAAATGGTGCAGAGGCCTTGCGGTCGGTTCCGCCGATCCTGAAAGGGGATCATGAGGCCGCAGGGATGCCGCGGCTTGAAGAGCACCCGAGATTGGAGCAGCGACAGAAGACTGTTCCGCCTATATCGCAGGCGCCTGTGGCGAATTACCGCCGCCCCTTGCGTCTTGAGGGCGCCTACGTGGCCGAACGTTGCGGCCAGAGCTCGACCCAGTGTTCCCCCAGCCTTAGTGGAAACCCTTCGGGGAATGCGTGGGGTAGGAAGAAGACGAGGAGGAGAGGGAGGACAAAGGAGTAGGAATAGGAGGAGGAGGAGGAGGAGGAGGAGGAGGAGGAGGAGGAGGAGGAGGAGGAGGAGGAGGAAGAAGAGGAGGAGGAGGAGGAGGAGGAGGAGGACGAGGTGGAGGAGGAGGAGGAGGCCTCTCGGGAGCAACTCTTTGGGCCTCCTGGGAGCCTCCAGGGGGCCTCTTCGAGGCCTCCTGGAGGCTTCCTGGGGCCTCCTGGTGGCCGTTGGATGCTCCTTGGGAGGCTCTTTGGCCATCCGAGGGCGTTCCTGAGCCGCCTGACGCCGTCGGAAGCCGTCTTGGGGGCCTCTCTGCGCCGACTTGGGGCCCTCTAGGGGCGCTTCGGGGCCGTCCTGGAGACCATCTTCGGCATATCGGGGGTCTCCGCGTCTTGGGGCCCTCTTGGGGCCATTTTGGGGACACCTTGGGCCGCGGGGGGGCCATCTCGGAGGCCTCTTGGGCGCCCTTGGGGTCATCTTGGTGGCCTCTGGGGTCCCCATGGAAGGTAACACGTCGCCAAACAGTCGCCATCTTGGCGGCGGGACGTTTACTCCTCCTCCTCCTCCTCCCCCTCCTCCTCTTGCTTCTCCTCCTCCTCTTCCTCCTCCTCCTCCTCCTTTTCCTCCTCTTGCTCCTCCTCCTCCTCCTATCTCGGGCAGGCCTGCACTGGCAGGTCTTCTCGGCGAGACTGACCCACGCGGAGGCGACGACCCCGACAGGACTGCAGGAGCACGAGCTCCCCGGCGGCGGTAACGCGTAGTGACGGAGCATCGCGCGCTGGATCTTCTGTGGCCTTCGCGAGCTCAGCTCAATCATTCAGCTCCGCACTGAGCCTCAAGGCGAGCGTGGGCGCACGATCCGTTAATCAAGCTTCCACCGCTCCTGCTGTGCGCGCTATTATACAGTGGAAGCCCATGCTAAGAAAAATCCTGCTTGCCTCCAGGGTCCCTTGGGTTTCTTGAGCTTCGATGGCTTTGCTATGGAAAGAGGGACGTCCCCACACAAAAGATCAGTGGACGTCCTGGGGTCTGAGGATTGGGTTTCTCTTGTGGCAAAGGTCCCTCCTGGATGGTTTCTTGTGGATGGTCTCGTTGGGTTGGGTTTCTCGTGGATGGTTTCTTGTGGTCGAGCTCCTGCTGTATACATTCGCAGGCCTAGAGGTTGACACCAACGCCAACTTTGGCGGTGTGCCTCCACCGAGGGGTGATGGTGGTAATATTCTGGCTTTTGAGGTGGCCAAAATCTGACCACCAGCACCGAAATGTAGGATCATCCTCCCCCTCTGGAGGCAACCCCCCTGTGCTGGTGTTGGTGCCCGTCTCCACGCCTCCGACACGCGTGGGCGGCGTGCCGGGCCTCCCCCCCCGGGGCCAGAGCTCGGGCCGCAGATAGGGGAACGAACAATGACATAAACACAAAAACTCGGAGGTCCGCGCGGATTTCTCGGATCGGCGCTCGACCCCCCTCCCTGGCGCGCGGAGCGCGCCAGGGGCGGCGTTGGAGGCGCCGCCAAGGGGCCCCAGCGCCGATCCGAGAAACCCGCTCGGGGCTCCGAGTTCTTATTTTTATGGCATTCTTCGTTCCCCTAGCAGAGGCGTGGCCAGGTCCGGTGCCAGGGGGCCCCAGGTCCGCCTCCAGGGCCCGGCCTCCTCCAGCCTGCTGCTCGGCCAGGGGCCGCCCGCGCCGTGGCGCAGCTCGTCCTCGCAGCCCCACGTCGGGCGTGTCCCTCCACAGGAGGGACAGTCAAGGACATTAAGGAAATCGTATGGGGACGATTTGTCGTCCTCTTTGATTTTCGTTCCCCGCATTCCAAAGGATGGGGTTCTTGTTATTGCTCCGACCGCGCCGACTCCTTCACCCCTCCCTCCTCCTCATGTTATGCTATGGTGTGTTATGTTATGGTATGGTATGTTCTGTTATTTCATGTGTTCTTGCTGTTATTCCGATCGCGCCAACTTCTCACACATACCTCTCCCTCCTCCTTATCCGCCTCCTCCTCATACTCTGCTTGTGATGGTATGTTATGTTCCGTTATGTTATGCGATGGTTTGTCATGCTATGGTATGGTATCGCATGGCATGTTATGGTATGCCATGCTCGTTTATGCTATGCTATGCTATACTACGCTATGGCATGGTATGCTATGCAATGCTATTTCAATGATGATTGTGATGATGGTGATGGTGATGCTGATGATGCTGATTCTGGCAGTGGTGATGATGATGATGACGATGACGATGGCGATGATGAAGATGCTGATGATATGATGCTGCTGCTGATGATGATGCTGCTGCTGATGATGATGGCGATGATGCTGATGCTGCTGCTGATGATGATGCTGCTGATGATGATGCTGATGCTTATGCTGATGTTGCTGCTGATTCTGATGATGCTGATGCTGAGGCTGGTGCTGCTGATGCTGATGCTGCTGCTGCTGTTGATGATGATGATGATGATGCTGACGATATGATGCTGAATATGATGATATTATTATGATGTAAGGATGAAGACATTAAGACATGCTTGATCGAAGATGAAGCTGATACTGAAGATGAAGCTGTGCTGCGTGCCGATGCACGCTGCCTGCTGATGAGATGCTGACGCTGATGCTGATGATGCAGATATGATGATGATACTACGAAGATGATGACGATGATGTCAACGATGATTAAAACGATGCGATTGATGATGCAGATGATGAAGCTGCAGCCAGGTATGATGAGATAGCTGGCGCTTGCTGCCCTGATGATGCTTCAGCTGCTGAAGATGATGATGATGATGAAGTCTTCTGCTGATGCTGATGCTGATGCTGAAGCTGATGCTGATGCTGATGCTGATGATGATGATGATGATGCTGAGGATGATGATGATGATGATGATGATGATGATGATGATGATGATGATGATGATGATGATGATGGCGAAGCACATTCGGAGGATGTCTCGAGCGAGGCGCGGGTTTCAGCACCCCCAAGGGGGAGCCGCCAGGGGGTATTGCACTTCTCCGTTCGCGCCAAAATGGCGGGATGTCTTGAGTGGGATGCTTGTTTTGGGGCCCAACACCCTCCACTTTCGGAGCAGATTTTGAGGATGTCTCGATCGGTTTGCTTGTTTTGGTGGCCAGACTCGTAGGCGCAGATCCTCCCCAGGATGCCACAGGAGGCTCCAGCAGGCTCCAGGAGGCCCCAGGAGGCCACAGCAGGTCCCAGAAGGCATCAGGAGGCCACAGGAAGGCTCAAGAGGCTACAGGATGCCCCAAGAGGCTGCAGAAGGCCCCAGGAAGCCCCAGGAGGCTCCAGGAGGCCGCAGGAGGCTCCAGGAGGCCGCAGGAGGCTCCAGGAGGCCACAGGCGGGAGGCCCCAGGAGGCCCCAGGAGGCCCCAGGAGGCCCCAGGAGGCCCCAGGAGGCCCCAGGAGGCCACAGGAAGGCTCAAGAGGCCACAGGGTTCCCCAAGAGGCTCCAAGAGGCCCCAGGAAGCTCCAGGAGGCCTCAGGAGGCTCCAGGATGTTCCAGGAGACCGCAGGAAGCCACAGGAGGCCCCAGGAGGCTTCAGGAAGCGCCAGGAGGCCTCAGGAGGCCCCGGAAGGCACCAGGAGGGGAGCAGGAGGCATCAGAAGGCCGCAGGAGTGGCTCCAATCCCCGGTGTTTCATGTATTTCCCTGTAGATTGCACCCCCCCTCCCCCCCGGGGGTGCGAATCCTTGGTGTTATACGTTTGTCTCTATTGATTGTCCTTGTCCAGCGTATCCACTCCGATGTGTTTCACGTATGTTCCTACAGATTGGGCCTCCCCTGGGGCACGAGTCCTTGGTGTTTTACGTATGTTCCCAGGAGGCCTCAGGAGCCTCCAGGAGGCTCCAGGAGGCTCCAGGAGGCCACACGAGGCCCCAGGATGCTTCAGGAGGCCACAGGAAGCCCCAAGGGGCCCTAGGAGGCTCCAAGAGATTCCAGGAGGCACCAGGAAGCCCTAGGAGGTTTCGGGAGGCCCCAGGAGGCCCCAGGCTCATGCGCAGAGACGCGCTCGTACTACTGAGTCTCACTTACGCTCTAACTCATTCACAGTTAGATTCACTCCCAGACCGTCAATACTCGAGCCCGTTTATATTCGAAAACTTTTGCGCCTAGACACTCACGGCGGACAGGTCCATGCTAATATATATATATATATATATATATATATATACAGATGGGGAGCTCCGCGCCGTGAATGATTTCATGCTGAGGCCTTACGGCCAGTGCCGCCGACCCTGGAGGCCTCGGCCCTGGACGGAAATGGG
>CAUYUJ010008791.1:411311-426311 GCA_963575745.1 Prorocentrum cordatum | reverse complement strand
TATATATATATATATATATATATATGTTTTTTCTTATGATGGTGCTCCCGCTGCCGCGTTGACCTCATTTCAGGATCGGCGGTTTGTTCCCGTCGTTCAGAACGACGCTCTTGCCCGTGGGCCACACTGGAGGATCCGAGTCCTTCCTCGTGGCTGCCGCCTCCTCCTTTCCCCTCCTCCGCCTTCCCCTGGCCCTCCTACTCCTTCAGCTCCTCCCACTCCTGCTTCTGCTGCTGCTGTTTCCTCCTCCTCCTTCCTCATCCTCCTCCCCTTCCTCCAGCTCGTCATATTGCTCATGCTCCTGCTCATCCGCCCCCTTGCCCCTCCGCCTCCACCTCCAACGGACACAGCTCTTCCTCTGTCGTGGCGCGTAACACGACTGTGCAATTCTGGGAGTTCCAGGTCCGCGTTGACGCCCGTCGACGGGAAGAGACAAGTCGGCGCAGTGGGAAGGGATAGGCGGGAGGGGTAGGATGTCAGATAGGGCGCGAGCGTGCCCAGCTTGTCCTCCACCCCTCTTCCCACTCAGCTCAGCCTGCCTCGCCGTCGCCGTCGCCATCGTGGTGGTGGTGGCGGTTCTGGTGGTGGTGGTGGTGGAGGTGGTGGTCGTGGTCGTCGTCTTCGTCACCGTCGTCGACCTCCGTCGCCGGCGTTGCCGTCGCCGCCGCCGCGGCCCTAGCCGGCGAGAGGCCGTCGTCGTCGAAGCGTGCTGCCCCCGCAAGAGGTCCTCCGGCGGCTCGCCGAGGAGGCCGGCGCGCAGGGCGCGGCCGAGGCGGCGGCCCGCGCCCCGTGCCCAGCGGAGCCGGCGGCGCGAGGCGAGGGGGCCGTGGCCGGCGAGGGGGCCGAGGTCGCCGCGGCGGCCGCGGCGGCCGCGGCGGTCGAGGCCGCTGCGGCCGAGTCCGCCGCGGGCGCCGCCGCCGCTGCGGCAGGCGCTGGCGCCGTCGGCGTCGTCGTCGTCGTTCGTTCGTTCGTTCGTTCGTCCGTTCGTTCGCGAGTAGACGCTTCAGCACGCGTTGCACAGCAGGGATGGCGGGCAGCACACATGGGAAGAGGAGGCAACAACTCAGAGGGCCTAACGGCCCGTGAGGGGCGACGCTGCTGCACCCAGCCTCGGCGCCACAGGAGGCCAAGCTAAGCTAATCGCGGTGCTCTCACACCGAGACTGGGCACCGCCGTGCTGCCTCCCACCCTGCACCCTGGGGGCTGCCCGACAGCACCGTGACGCTGACCTTGCGGCGGGGCCCGCGCCGGGGCTCGCGCGCGCCAGCGCAAGGCACAGGGCCAGCGCCGAGGGCGGCGTCAGGCGCCCGAGCGCAGCAGCCCCGAAGCGGCACAAGCCGCGCGGGTGCCCTGCGGCACGGCCCCAGCGTCGCCGCTCCGTGAGCAGGCCAGGCCCCCTCACGAGGGAGGCAGCGGGCTGAGGGCCGCGGCGAGCACCCGCGGCGAGCACCCGCAGCGGGCTGAGGGCCGCGGCGAGCACCCGCTGAGGGCCGCGGCGAGCACCCGCGGCGAGAACCCCGCAAGCCTCCGCCCTGCGGCGCCACGGAAGCGGCGGGCAGCAGGCGCCCAGCAGCCGCCCTCGCCGATCGCTGCCGGACGTGTGGGGACGGGCGGGTTCCGCGCCGGCGGCGTCGCCGCGCAGGCGGGCGCAGAGGGCACTGGCGCCACCTCGAGGTGTGAGCTCGGGCCGAGCGCCCGGCGGCTTCGCGGGTGAGCCAGACCAGCTGTTCGTTCGTTCGCGAGATAAGGAGGAAGAGGAGGAGGAGGAGGAGGAGGAGGAGGAGGAGGAGGAGGAGGAGGAGGAGGAGGAGGAGGAGGAGGAGGGGGGAGGGAGAGGGGGGGCGGACGGGAGGAAGGAGAGGCATGGTGCAGGAGGAGGAGGAGTAGGAGTAGGAAGAGGAATAACCATATGGAAACTACGACAAATACGAATGATAATATTTGCAATACTTGTGCTATAGAACCGGGCTATTACTGAGAGCAGTATTACATCATAATAATACTAAGCATACGAAACATACGAATAATAACACACCTAGTACTACTATTCATACGGGCAGTACTAATATTGGTAACCGTGCTATTCTTTGCCAATTCTGCTGCTACTATTACCGTGTCTGATCGTATTATTACTACTACTACTGCTTCTGCTACTACTACTACTACCACTACTACTACTACTACTACTACTACTGCTACTACTACTGCTACTGCTACTGCTACTGCTACTGCTACTGCTACTGCTACTGCTACTGCTACTGCTACTGCTACTGCTACTGCTACTGCTACTGCTACTGCTACTGCTACTGCTACTGCTACTGCTACTGCTACTGCTACTGCTACTGCTACTGCTACTGCTACTGCTACTGCTACAGCTACTGCTACTGCTACTGCTACTGCTACTGCTACTACTACTACTACTACTACTACTACTACTACTACTACTACTACTACTACTACTACTACTACTACTACTACTACTACTACTACTACTTCTACTACTACTACTAATACTAGTACTACTACTACTACTACTACTACTACTACTACTACTACTACTACTACTACTACTACTACTACTACTACTAAACTACTACTACTACTACTACTACTACTACTACTACTACTACTACTACTACTACTACTACTACTACTACTACTACTACTACGACTACTACTACTACTACTTCTACTATTACTACTACTACTACTACTACTACTAACTGACTGACTGACTGACTGACTGACTGACTGACTGACTGACTGACTGACTGACTGACTGACTGACTGACTAACTAACTAACTAACTAACTAACTAACTACTACTACGACTTACGATTACTACTTACTAAACTTACTACTCTACTACTAGCTACTGCTACATGCTACATCATCTTGCTACTATCTGCTACTGCTACTGCCTACTACTGCTACTACTAAACTAAACTACTACTAACTACTACCAACTACTACTACCACTACTACTACTACACTACTACTACTACTACTACGACTACGACTACGACTACGACTACGACTACGACTACGACTACGACTACGACTACAACTACGACTACGACTACGACTGCGACTGCGACTACGACTACGACTATGACTACGATGACTGCTACTACTGCGACTATTACTACCACTGCTACTGCTACTGCTACTGCTACTACTGCTGCCTACTACTATTATTATTACTACTGCTATTATTACTACCACCACCAATCATATTAGTAGTGCTATTGGTATGATTTATGACAAGACTTCTAAGACTAATGAAAGGCGGCTAGGAGGAGGCGGAGGAGGAGGCGGAGGAGGAGGTGGAGGCGGACGCGGAGGTGGAGGAGGAGGAGACGGAGGAGGAGGAGGCGGAGGAGGAGGAGCAGGAGGCAAGGGCGGATAAGTGCACCATCCCCCCCGCATCCCCTCGCCCTCCCCCTCTCTCTCTCCCCTCCTCTTCCTTCTCCTCTTCCTCCTCCTTTCTCCTTTTTCCTTTATCCTCATTTTTCCTTTCTCGTCACATCTCGCCTGCACCATCGGCTCCCCCCCCCGCTCTGCCCCTTGTCCTCCTCGTCCTTGTCCCCCTCCACCCCCCTCCGCCCAATCCGCCGATTGAACTAGGGGCGCGTTTCCCACGTAGCGGACCAAGAACGTTGTAAAACACATTTTTTCCGCGATCGGGAACGCCTGTCCCAGGGCGGCTGGGTAGTTTGTATCCCCACCTCGGTGGCAGGGGGGGGTATACACTTCCCAGCCGCCCCGGGACAGGCGGGGCATCCGCGAAACGCGCCCCGTGGCCGCGGGGTCGCGGCCGCGGGGTCGCGGCCCAGGGGCCCGGCCCGCGAAGTCGCGGATATGGATAATGTTTTTCGCCCGCGGAAGATCTCGGCGGTGAGCCCAGGGGGGAAGCGAGAAGGGGCATGCCTTCTCGGAAGGCTCGCAAGTCTTCTTCGTCAGCCTTCTCAGAAGTTTTCTTCATCAGCCTTCTCCAGGGCACGGCTCAGAAGGCCAGCGGGCTTCTGAGATGCCCCGCCGCCTTCTGAGGAGGCCTTCTCACTCTCCCCCCCCTCCTCCTCCCCTCCTCCTCCTCCTCCTCCTCCTCCTCCTCCTCCTCCTCCTCCTCCTCCTCCTCCTCCTCCTCCTCCTCTCTCCCTCCTCCTCCTCCTCCCTCCTCCTCACCTCCTCCTCCTCCTCCTCTCCTCCTCCCTCCTCCGTCCTCCTCCTCCCTCCTCCTCCTCCCTCCCCTGCTCCTCCTCCTCCTCCTCCTCCTCCTCCACTCTCCTCCTCCTCCTCCGCCTCCTCTCCTCCTCCTCCTCCTCCTCCTCCTCCTCCTCCTCCTCCTCCCTCTCCTCCTCCTCCTGCCTCCTCCTCCTCCTCCTCCTCCTCCTCCCCCCCCTCCTCCTCCTCTTCCTTCTCCTCCTTCCCTCCTCTTCTTCTTCTTCTTCTTCTTCTTCTTCTTCTTCTTCTTCATCATCTTCGTCTTCTTCCTCCTCTTCTCCTCCTCTCCCCCCCTCCGGGTGCGCCGCCGAAATCCTCCTCGCCCGCAGGCGCCGAGGTCGTGGCCGCCGTGGCCGCCGCCATGGGTGCCAGCGGCCCACCCGCCGCCGGCGCGGAGCCGCGCGCGCCCGCGCCCGGGCCGCGCAGGTCTGCGGGGGCGGGGAGAGGAGGAGGAGGGAGGAGGAGGGAGGAGGAGGAGGAGGAGGAGGAGGAGGAGGAGGGAGGAGGAGGAGAAGGGAGGCCCCCCTCCCCCTCCTCCTCCTCTTCTCCTCCTCCTCCCCTCCTCCTCCTCTCCCGGGCCTGCAACCCCAGGCCTCCTAGATCCTGGCATCGCTCGGACGTGTGCATTTTTTTCTCGGCGAGAACCATCGAGGACCATCCTGGACCATCGCGCAAAACAAACATGCACGAAACCGAAAAATGCACGGGAAATGGACGTCCGAGCGATGGCAGGAGATGGGGTCCGAGTGGACGGGGTCGGAGGATCGCGCCGCATCGCCGAGGCGTCGCCGGTGCGGCTCGGTGCGGGGCCCGTGTCTGCCTGCGCCGGCGTCGGCGGCGCATCGCCGACGTCGCCGATGATCCGCCGATGCGGCTCGAGGTGGAGCCCGTGTTTCTCCACGCCGGCGTCGCCGATGCGTCGCCGACGTCGGCGGTGCGTCGCGGGTGCATCGCCGATGCATCGCCGATGCATCGCCACTGCATCGCCGATGCATCGGGGATCTGGCGCGATCTTCCGCCAGCGCCGCCCGTCCGGGGAGGAGCAGACGTAGCACCCCGCAGCTGCGGGTAAGAGTGATGGGGGGCGAGGGGTGCGTCGCGGGTGGGTCGCGGGTGGGTCGCGGGTGGGTCGCAGAGTGGGTCGCGGAGTGGGTCGCGGGTGGGTCGCGGGGCGGGTCGCGTTTGGGCCGCGGGGCGGAGGATCGCGGGTGGGTCACGGGGCGGGTCGGGGACAGTGGGGACAATGGGGAGAGTGGGTCCAGGGTGGGACAATGGTGGGGACAGTGGGGACAGTGAGACACTGGTGGGGGCACTGGTGGGGACAGCGGGGACAATGGTGGGAACAGCGGGGACAGTGGGACAGTGGTGGGGACTGGGGGACTGGTGGAGACGGTGGTGGTGGGGGCAGTGGTGTGGGGACAGTGGGACAGTGGTGGGGACAGTGGGGACAGTGGGACAGTGGGGACAGTGGTGAGGGCGGTGGCGAGGACGGTGGTGGGACAATGGGACAGAGGTACAGTGGGGACAGTGGTGGGGACAGTGGGGGCAGTGGTGGGAACAGTGGGACAGCTCAGTGGGACAGCGACGGGGACAGTGGGACAGAGGGGACAGTGGGGACAGTGGGGACAGTGGGGCAGTGGTGGGGACCGTGGGGAAAGTGGGGAGAGTGGGTCTGTGGTGGGAAGAATGGTGGGGACAGTGAGGACAGTGACGACAGTGGTGGGGGCACTGGTGGGGACAGTGGGGACGGTGGTGGGAACAGTGGGGACAGTGGTGGTGGGGACGGTGATGCTGGGGACAGCGGCGGGGGATAAGGTGCGGACGGTGGTGGGGACCCAGGAGTTCTTTTGCCGGCGATGAGTTGGGGGGGGGGGTCGAACTGGTAGTGACCCCCTCGGTGTTCTGGAGGGTAATGGGGGGCTCGAATCGGTAGTAACCCCCTCGGTTTTCTGGAGGGGGGTGGTCGAACAGGTAGTGACCCCTCCCCGGTTGTCCTGAGAGGGGAACGCTGTGAGGCCTCCCGTCTCGCAATGAGCACCTCCTCCTCCTCCTCATCATCACCATCATCATCATCATCATCATCATCATCATCATCATCATCATCATCATCATCATCATCATCATCATCATCATCATCATCATCATCATCATCATCATCATTCTCATCATCATCAGCATCAGCATCATCATCATCATCATCGTCGTCATCATCATCATCTACATCATAAGCAGCATCACCATAACAGGAACAAGCATGACAAATCATGTGCTTCCACGTGGAACAAACCTGTGACTGTCGGTACTTTGTGTACGTAGCAGCCTTCACAACAAGGAAACCTTGTATGCCGACCTTACACAAGGATTTCAAGTGATGGGGGATCTGCGGTGGCCTTCACAATTAGAAGCCTTTTTTAACAGCCTTTTGCAAAATAGTTCATTTTATGGCGGCCTCACAAGAAGGGTTTCCATTGTAGGGGGATCTGCAGTTGCGGCACCTTGAGCCCCAGAAAGCTAAAGAGGAAAACAGGAAAACCATGAACAACAGGAACAAACATGTTTTTGTCCACAGGAATCGGAAACAGCTCGGAAGACCACTGTCTTTCGGTATTCTGATGGTGCAGACGTTCCACAATTTAAATCCTTGTGCAACAGCCTTTACACATGAATTCCTTATGTGGCTACCTTACTCAAGGATTTCAAGTGTGGGGGATCTGCAGTGGCCTTCACAAATACAATCCTTTTGTAGAAGCCTTTTGCGAAGGGAATTCTTTTGTGGCGGCCTCACAGGAAGGGTTTCCATTGTGGGGGGATCTGCAGTGGCTGTGCCTTGAGCCCAGGAAAACTAAAGAGGAAACCAGGACAAACAGGAAAACCATGAACAAGCATGTGCTTTCACAGGGAAAAATAAGAAACAACTGGGAAGACCCGTGACTGTCGGAACTCTTTTGGTGCAGGCGTTCTACACTTAGATTTCGTTTGTAGCAGCCTTTGCACAAGGATTTCTTTTGTGGCGACCTTACACAAGGATTTCAAGTGAGGGGGATCTGCAGTGGCCTTCACAATTAGAAGCCTTTTGTAGCAGCCTTTACAAAGGAGATCCTGTTGTGGCGGCCTTGCAACAGCGTTTTCATTGTGGGGGGGGATCTGCAGTGGCGGCACCTTGAGCACAGGAAAATTAGAGAGGAAAACAGGAACAACAGGCACAACAGGACAACACATGTGTTTTCACATGGAAAAAGAGGACACAGCTTGGAAGACCCGTGACTGTCGGTATTCTGATGGTGCAGCCGCTCCACATTTATAATCATTTTGTAGCAGCCTTTACACATGTATTCTTTGTGTAGCGACCTTACACACAGATTTCAAGTGTGGGGGATCTGCAGTGGCCTTCACAATTAGAAGCCTTTCGTAGCAGCCTTTACAAAGGAGATCCTTTTGTGGCTCCCTTTCAACAGGGGTTCCATTGTGGGGGGATCTGCAGTGGCTGTGCCTTGAGCCCAGGAGAGCTAAGGAGGAAAGCGGGGAAAAACTGGAAAAACAAGGGGGTGGGGAGGGGTTTCAGCAGGGGGGGAGGGGGGATGCTCGAAGGGGGGGGGGGGGGCGGCGGACCCCGCGGGTTCTGGATGGGGGGGGGGAATTTTCCACAGGAGAGCGGCGGTGGATCACGCGCTCTCTGATGTCACTCTCGGAGAGGAAGCACGAGAACGGCCCTGGCGCAAACTTTTGGAGTTCCGCGCGGATCTCTGGGATACCCGCGCGGGGGCCCCGCCCCTGGCGACGCCCTCGGCGCGCCGCCCCGGGCGTGCCCCGCGCGCCTGGGGTGGGGGATCCTGCGCCGATCCAAGAAGCTCGGGGGTGGACAGAGCTTCTACCCTGACACGTCGATGAGTGAATTGGCCGTTTTCGGTTCGTGAGAGGGCGTCGCGGCCGTCATGTTTGCGGGTCCGGGTCCGTCGGTTTCGGTCCCAGGCCGTTTTCACTAAGGGGAGGTCTACTAAAGGGAGGTCTGTCCACCGCCGAGAAGTCCGCGCGGAGCTCCAACAGTTTGCGTTCATCGATTTTTTCCCTCACGCGTGCCGACACCGCTGCCCGCCCTGGAGGGCGTCGTCGCCAAGAGGCTGGCTTTCTCTGGATGTTTTGGTCGGGACGCACAACACACATCTGTGGAAGTCCGGGGGAGGAGCACGGATCGAGTCAGAGCATGCAGCATACACATTTTTGGTTGGAGCTCCGCGCGCGGAGCTCCAAGAGTTTACAGTCACCCTGCATAGTAAGGATGGGCAGCCTTCCCAATGCTGCCTTTGCATCCTTGCCCCTTCGGCCCATCCTCAGCGACTTTCGCTGGCCACCCTCGTTCGGGCCTCCAAGGCCCTTGTATCCTTACCGCGCATCCTGATGCTAATTATGGGTGGGTTGTCTGTGAATGCCGATACCGCTGCTCGCCCCGTACCCTCGTCGCCAAAACGGCTGGTTCCTCCTCGAGGCTCTGGTCCGAACCCACCGAGAGAGGTCCGGGGAGCAGCGGTGCGGTCGGACCGAGGTGTAAGCTCGAGGTAGGTTCGGGGAGGGTGCCCTAATGGTCTTCGTGCTTGTTGTATGTTCTGCAAAAAAAACAAAAAAAAAGGATTGCAAAAAAAACGAAGGATTGCAAAAAAAAAAGGATTGCAAACAGGATTGCAAACAAAAAAAAAAAAACAATCCTTCGTGCATCCTGGGGGAGGGTACCATCGAGTGATCTTCTGGTTTGTGGTGCTTTGGCCCGGCGGAAGGTCTCGTGCTTTTGCAGGGTGCCTTTCTGTCCTGGGTCCGATTGCACCCATCGGTCATTGAGGGTAGGTATTCTTGGATTCCCAGGCTCCAATCTACTTTGAGCGCCTTCCTACTTCAATGATCGAGTGGTTTCACTTTTTTCGTCCTCATGGGGCGGGCGGACATCCAGTCTACTTCCATCGCCTTCCTACTTCATGCTCCTACCTACTTCTTCCGACCGATGGGTATCGATCATCACTTCGTTCCCCCATCTCGGCCGCACGCAGGGGGTGACCCTTCGCCGCAGTGGCCCCTGCTGCGTTGCCCTTGGGGGGCGGCGCGGGGCCCCGAAGCACGCGCGCAGGCCGCGGCTGCCGCCCCGCGCGCGCAAGGGCCAGCAGGCCACGCACTGGGGACCACTCCTGCCCACAGGGCCACTGCGCCTGCGTGCTTCCAGGGCGGTGGGCGGAGCCTGGCTGCGGGGCCCCATCTTCGGCCACGCGCAGAAATGGGGGCAGAGGGAGGGGGGAGGGCTTCTTAGAAGCATCCCCCCTGCTTCTTGGAAGGCGCGGGCCTTGTCTGTAGACGTAAGGCCCGCGCCCTCTAGGGAACAGCCTCCTTCTGAGAAGCCCTCCCGCCTCGCCCCTCCCCCAGCCCCCTTGCGCGCGCCGCCAACATCCAGAGCGGCGGACGGAGGCCTGGCGGCGGGGCTCCATCCTGCAGGGCCAGGGCTGCAGGGATCTTGCAGGACCCTGCCACGCCTGGTCTGGCTCTTGCGGGATCCTGCATGGCCAGGGCTGGATTGACCAGCAATTTGGGCGCAGGGTCCTGCAGGGACCAGCAGGATCCTGCCGGGCCCAGGTCCTGGATTGGCCCTGGTCAGCAGGTCCCCGGTGGCGGCGAGCGCCGCGGTGGGTCCCACCCCTCTGGGGGGGGCCACAGGAGGAGGAGGAGGAGGAGGTGAAGGCGGAGGAGGAGGAGGAGGAGGAGGAGGAGGAGGAGGAGGAGGAGGAGGAGGAGGAGGAGGAGGAGGAGGAGGAGGAAGAGTGGGGGCCCATGCCAAGGAACACACTCTGCTTGCCTCCAGGGTACACTGGGTTTCTTGAGTTTTGATGGTTTTGCGATGGACAGCGCGACATTCCCACACCGAAAACAAAAATCAAGGGACGTCCTGGGGTCTCAGGGTTGGGTTTCTTGTGGAAGGTTTCTTGTGGACTGGCCCATACTGTATGGAGGTATCCTGCGATCGACACGCCGCCGATCGTTTAAGGCTGAGCGGTCCACGCGGTGGCAGAAACCAGTGCCGGGGTCGCCACGACACGAACCCGCCGTCCGCCGTAGGTATCTGAGGGCGTGGCGTGGGCCCTTCTCTTCTGGACCCCCGCGGAGGCCTCCAGCCACCCCGCAGAGGCGTCCGAGCTGGGGGCACCGCGGTCGCGCGCAGCTCGAGAAGCGGGCCAGCATGGGTCCCAGGGAGGGTCCACCCGGCGGGCCCATGATCAAGATACATCGTTCGAGCACGGGATCAACTAGAGAATTGATTCACCCCAGAATGGATTTTCTCGTCGAGCCCACGGGAAAAAAACGTAGAGCAGTCAGTAGATCCACGGGGAATTGTAGGTATGTTTCGTAGGTTCGATGGGACATCGATTTTGAGGTAAATCGATTCTGTAGTCGATCCCCTGCTCACGGCCGCGGCGCCAGGTGCACCCTGCAGAATCGTTTGATCTCGGAGATCCCCGATTTGTCCCGGTCCAATCTTGTCGCTGTCGTGGCCTCGTCCTAGAGGGGTCCGGGCCTGGGTCTGGAGCGGATCTTGGTCGGGGGGGGCGAGGTGCGCAGCCTTCCCACGCAGGGGTCCTGCAATGGCTTCCAAACGGGGGCCATGGTTGATGTAGCACAGGTCGCCAGAGTGGGGCCAATCCAGATGGGGTCCGAGGATCGCGGCGCATCGCCGATGCATCGGCGCTGCGGCATGATACGGAGTTCGGTTTTCTCCTTGCCGACGTCGCCGACGCGTCGCCGACGCATCGCCGATGCATCGCTGATGCATCGCTCTTCCGACCCTGTCTTCTATTCTCGGGGGTGGACAGAACCCCCACCCTGACACGTCGATCAGTGAATTGTCCGTTTTCGGTGCTCGCGAGGGCGCCGCGGCCGTCATTTTTCGGGCTTGCGCCCGCCAGGTTTGGGCCCGAGGTCGTTTTCTCTAGACCCAGTTTTGCTACAGGGGGTTTTGTCCATGCCCGATATTCTCCAAGATCGGGGCGTCCAGCTCGTGAAGGGCAGCAGCTCCCGGCGAGGGCGGGGGGGCCTCTTAGGAGAGGTCGCCCCCCCCCAAACAGGTCGTGGCGGGGGGATCTTCGGGCGTCTGCAGACCCCCAGCCCTCGTTCCCAGTGCTCGCTATACCGACAACATGATGTCCCCTCCCTCCACCCTCCCTCCAGTCTCAGGGGATCGGGATTTTCGCGCTTTGGTCTCCCGTTGGGAGTCCGTCGCTTCTGCCCAAGCATATTCTCAGTGAAGCCCCCCGCCGAGGGCTTCGTTTTTTTGGATGCCGTCATCATGTCTGCGTCAGAACGTGGAGGCCCTTTTCCATGCCCTTCCAATCCGATTCCCAGCCTTCTTTTCCCTAAGGTTTCGGAGCTTCGCATGTTTCGAGCCTGCTTGCAAGTCGCCCCGTGCAGCCTCGCATGCAGCCGTCCACAGCATTAAACTGCACGCGGCCGCACGCGGCCGAGCCCCACCCGCTGCAGACCCCTCTCCCGCCGCAGGGGCCCCAACGCCAGGATCGCGGTGCCGCACTGAGCGGCCCTCCTCCTCCTCCTCCGCCTCCTCCTCCTCCTCCTCCTCCTCCTCCCTCCTCCTCCTCCTCCTCCCCCCTCCTCCTCCTTCCTCCTCCTCCTCCTCCTCCTCCTCCTCCTCCTCCTCCTCCTCCTCCTCCTCCTCCTCCTCCTCCTCCTCCTCCTCCCCCCCCTTCCGCAAGATCCGACGTCTTGACTCTGTCAACACCCTGGCATCGCTCGGACGTGTGCATTTCTTTCGGACCGTCGAGGAGCACGCCGGGCCATCTGGCGAAGCAGGCACGCAGAGAACACCGAACAATGCAAAGGGGAACTGGACGTCCGAGCGATGGCAAGGCACGGGCTCCCCCGAAGGCCGCCCGTTCTCTGCCCCGGGGCGAGAGTTTCTCCCCGAGCTGTCCTTTTTGCCGTCACCCCCGGGCCTGGCGGGGGCCCCCATATGGAGGAGGAGGAGGAGGAGGAGGAGGAGGAGGAGGAGGAGGAGGAGGAGGAGGAGGAGGCGGAGGAGGAGGAGGAAGAGTGGGGGCCCATGCCAAGAAACATACCCTGCGTGCCTCCAGGGTGCCCTGGGTATCTTGGGTTTCGATAGTCTTGCCATGGAAGGCGTGAGATTCCCACACCCAAAACTCGATGGACGTCCTGGGGTCTGAGGGTTGGGCTTCTTGTGGGGATTCTCCTGTGGTCGAGCTCCTGCTGTAGGCGGAAATTGCGGGCACCTCCCGTCATGATCATTTGGGTCAAGCCGTCGGATGGCTGGATCCTGCGACCAACTGCGAACTCCACCCCTGTGGGTCCAGACGAGGCTGGGGCATCGGACACCCCCGCTGGCATGCGCGTGGCTGCAGACATTCCTCGAACAGTCAGCACCCAGGACGGCGTGTCGGAAGCCTGACCTTCGGGGGATGCAGTGGGAACCCATGCCAAGAAACACCCTGCTTGACTCCAGGGTGTCCTGAATTTCTTGCTTTTCGATGGTTTGGCGATGGGAAACGTGAAGTTCCCACACCAGAAATCAATGGACGTCTTGGGGTCTCAGGGTGGGGTTTCTTGTGGAAAGTTTCCCGTGGTCCAGCTCATATTGTAACGACGACAGAAGCAATAATTTTCGGGGGTCCGCGCTGATTTCTTGGATCGTTGCTGGACCCCCCTTCCTGGCGCTCGGAGCGCGCCAGGGGTGGGGCCGGATGCCCCGCCAGGGGGCTCCAGCGCCGATCCGAGAAATCCGCCGGACCTCTGCAAGGAGGAGGAGGAGGAGGAGGAGGAGGAGGAGGAGGAGGAGGAGGAGAAGGAGGAGGAGGAGGAGGAGGAGGAGGAGGTTCCCTGTTCCCAGAGATCTGCAGTGGTAGGGTTCGCATGTGAGCGGCGTAGGAGGACGAGTTCGTCCGTGCCAGCATTTACGCGCACGCTGCCCGCGTAAACTCGCGCGTGAGCGCCCCCGTCTCTCCAGTGTGGCATGCCGCGCCGGCGGCCCGCGTAAGCCGCCGCGTAGGGTCGCTGTGTCGTCTCGCGTAGGTCTGCCACACAAGCAATATACACAGACACCTTCCACTGGATTGCTCCTGGGCCTCAGAGGAGGGCGGCGATGCAAAAAAATCGCCACTGAGAGTTAACGACTTTCTACACAGTTCCCCCCTGAAGGTACATGCCAAATTAGTCTGAGGGCGTCTGTGTATACATTATCGAAAAACTGCATAAACACAAGCTTTTGGCGCTCCGAGCCAGGGAGGGGGGGTCCAGCACAGATCCAAGAAATCCGCGCGGATCGCAAACAGTTTATTCATATGGCGTTTTTGTTTTCCTCTTTCTTCTATATACATATCAGAGTGGGGGGGCCGAACGGTCATTCATTGTCCCTGGGTGCTTGGCCGAAGTGGGGATCCGTGTTGAGGATTCTGCTTGTTGCGTTGTTGTTTGTTTGTCTGTTCGTTTGTTTGTTTGTTTGTTTGTTTGTTTGGTTGTTTGTTTTTGTTTACTTGTTTGCTTGTTTTTATTTTTGTTTGTTTGTTTGTTTGTTGTCGTCGTCCCGCCCGCGACCCACCCGCGACCCACCCCGCGACCTTCCCCGCGACCCACCCCGCGACCTACCCCGCGACCCACCCGCGAACCACCTGGGATCCAACCCGCGACCCACCCGCGACCCACCCCGCGACCCACTTGCGAACCCGCGACCCAACCCGCGACCCACCCGCGACCCACCCTGCGACCCACCCGCGACCCACCCGCGACCCACCCCGCGACCCATTCCGCGACCCACCCGCGAACCCGCGACCCAACCCGCGACCCAGCCGCGACCCACCCCGCGGCCCACTTGCAAACCCTCGACCCAACCCGCGACCCACCCGCGACCCATCCCGCGACCCACCCGCGACCCACCCGCGACAACCCCGACCCACCCGCGACCCACCGCGACCCACCCCGACCCATCCGCGACCCACACCGACCCACCCCCGACGACCCACCCGCGACCCACCCGCGACCCACCCGCGACTCAGCCGCGATCCATCCTCGACCCACCCGCGACCCACCCGCGACCCACCCGCGACCCACCCCGCGACCAATCCGCGACCCACACGCGACCCACCCGCGACACACCCCGCGACACAGCCGCGACCCACCCCGCGACCCAGCCGCGACCCAGCAGCGACCCATTTGCGACCCACCCGCGACTTGCCCGCGACCTACCTACGGTGGTTTCATGAAAAAATCGGCGCCTGCGGCGGGCCCGTTGTATAGTTTGTGAAACTGTGGCGCCTGCGGCGGGCTTCTCTAGAGTCTCGCAGACTGCCGCCGTCTCCATCGCCCCCTCACTCTAATCCGCATATGCGGGGTACTCGTGGCGTACAGGACCCTTTTAGTTTCGTCGCTCATGTGGTTGTCCACGTTTTCGGATAAGCGGCGCCCGCCCCGCCTGCGGCCTGCGGCCCGCGGCTGGGCGTGGCACCCTCCCGCCGCCTCTGCCTCTGGGGGTGGCTCCTCGCGGGCGCCGCGCCGAGCGCCGCGCTCTCAGGGGGGGGGGGGGGGGGGGGGAGGAGGAGGAGGAGGAGGAGGGAGGAGGAGGAGGAGGAGGAGGAGGAGGAGGAGGAGGAGGAGGAGGAGGAGGAGGAGGAGGAGAGGAGGAGGAGGAGGGAGGAGGAGGATGAGGAGGAGGGGGAGGAGGGGGAGGAGGAGGAGGAAGAGGTGGAGGAGGAGGAGGAGGACTGGGAGGAGAGCGGAGGGTGATGA
>CAUYUJ010008791.1:401311-408811 GCA_963575745.1 Prorocentrum cordatum | reverse complement strand
CTACTACTCTTACTACTCTTTCTCCTACTACTGCTACTACTACTACTACAGCTGTTATTACCAGTACTACGGGTGTTATCACTGCGATGTTTTACTACTACGACTACTACTACTACTTCTACCACCACTGCGAATACGACTACGACTACGAGTGCGACTGCGACTGCGATTACGACCACGATGATTACTACGGCTATGCATACGACTGCTACTACTGCTGCTACTATCACTACTACTCCTGCTACTACGACTGCTACTGCAACTACTACTTCTACTACAGCTACTGCTACGACTACTGCGACTACGGTCGCTGCTACTGCTACTGCTACTACTGTTGCTGCTATTACTACTTGTATCGTAGTAGTCGTGGCCGTCATCTCTTCGTTATCGCCGTCGTGGCGGGGATTCTTCTTTTCTATCATTGGGCGGGCTGGATCATGTTGGGCTTTTTCCCCTCAGGGAAGAGTTAATTTTTGGCTGCCCTACACGCGAGAGGCTTTGTGAGCATCTTCTCATGAGGATTGCTATGGGGAGCGGTGGTTGTGCCATTGGTCGTGATTGTAGTCGACGCTATAGTCGTGATTGTAATCGTGATGGTAGTCGTGGTTGTAGTCGTAATTGTCCTTGTGGTTGTCGTCGCAAGTGTAGTCGTAATCTTAGTCGTCGTCGTAAGCGTCGTCGTTCTCTCGGCGGATTTTTGCTTCTATTGTTGGGCGGATTGGGTAATTTTGGGGAATACTCTCTCCCAGGGGGTACTGCCCCCTGGGCTATCCTGCTCGACAGGAATTTTGAGCACGCTTATACGAGGATTGCAACACAGATCGACACATTCTCCGCGGATGGCGTTGCGCACAATCTCTCTAAGGATGTAGCTTATGAGGATAGAGTTTCTGAGAATTTCGTTGCTGAGGTCTGATTTTCCGTTCGAGCGCTCCTGGGGCACAGTAGTAGCAGTAGTTTTCGTAGTAGTTGCAGTAGTAGTAGTAGTAGCAGTAGTAGTAGTAGTAGTAGTAGTAGTAGTAGTAGTAGTAGTAGTAGTCGTAGTTCTACTACCACTTGTAGTGGTGGTGGTAGTGGTAGTGGTAGTAGTAGTAGTAGTAGTAGTAGTAGTAGTAGTAGTAGTAGTAGTAGTAGTAGTAGTAGTCGTAGCAGTAGCAGTAGAGTAGTAGTAGTAGTAGTAGTAGTAGTAGTAGTAGTAGTAGTAGTAGTAGTAGTAGTAGTAGTAGTAGTAGTAGTCGTAGCAGTAGCAGTAGTAGTAGTAGTAGTAGTAGTAGTAGTAGTAGTAGTAGTAGTAGTCGTAGTCGTAGTCGTAGTCGTAGCCGCAATCGTGGTCGAAGTTGCCGTCGTCGTTGTTGCGCGACGGGTGCCGCTGAACAGAAAAGTCTGATCAGTTGCCTCCTACTGTTGGGACCCCAGTCCGTGAATGAGGCCGCCGAAACAATATTTAGTTACCCCCTATTGCGGGAGGGCTCTCTAGAGACCTTTAGAGGCTATCCAGTTACTTCTCAAGCCGAGTAAGAATCCCTGTGCAAGCACTGCTCGGGAAAAAATCGTATGCTGCTGATTACGGCGGGGGATGACGAAGATGATGAGGATGGTGGCCGGGATGAGCTTGACTGCGGTGGTGCTGCTGCTGACGTTGCGGCTTGTGACGAGGCTTGTGATGATGCTTCCGGTGGGGATGAGTATGATGAATGCGGTGGCCATGATGATGCTGATGATGGTGGTGGTGAAGATGATGATGACGATGGTGTAGATGAGGATGCGGCTCTTACTGCTGATGGTGATGGTGACTGTGATGGATGATGGTGGTGGTGCTTCCGATTGTGACGAGTATTCGGATGATGAAGAGGATGTGGATGATGAGGAGGAGGGCTGGGATGATGATCATTGATGATCATGATGCTGATTGTGGCGATGATAATGATGGTGGTGGCAATGCTTATGCGGATGATGCTGATGCTGCTGATGATGATGTTTGCGATGATGATGATGGTGATGGTGATGGCGATGATTCTGATGCTGATGACGATGATGGCGACAACGACGATGGTGATGTTTTTGATGTAGGCAAGGAGGATGATGAGGATGTTGTTGATGATGACGAGGATGATGTTGATGATGCTGTTGCTCATGATGATGATCATGATTCTAATGGCGAAACTGCTGATGCTGATGGTGAGGTTGAGGATGATGATGATGCTGCTGCTGCTGCTCATGATGAGGGTCCAGATGATGATGAAGAAGAACATGATGATGGTGGTGATGATGCTGATGATGATAATGCTGGTGTTGCTGTTGCTGTTGCTGCTGATGTTGACGGTGATGGTGATGACGATGATGGTGATGTTGTTGTCGATGATGATGTCAATGATCATGCTGACGATGATGCTGCTGCTGATGATGATCATGATTATGAATAACATGCTGCTGCTGATGATGATGACGATGATGATGATGCTGATTGTGATGACGACGACAATGATGATGATGATGGTGATGATGGTGATGATGGTGACGGTGATGACTATGATGATGATGATGATGATGATGATGATGATGATGATGATGATGATGATGATGATGCTGATGCTGATGCTGATGCTGATGCTGATGATGATGATGATGATGATGATGATGATGATTATTATTTTTATGATGCCCAGCAGCGCTCTGAGAGCTAAGAGGGTTTCAGATTAGAAGCCGGCAGCGCAGGGTAGGCTGGCATCCTCTCCACGGCTGCTGGTCGGGCATTCCCGCAGTTCCTGTGAGAATACAGCGTGCCGCGGAAGCGTATGCCTGCTCGGGCCCAATACGCGTGCCGGACGCCTCTGCAAAGCTGCTCCGGAGCGCTTTGGAAGCTCCTGCGAAGCTCCTTCCAAGCTCTTCGGAAGCTCGTGCTAAGGTTGGAGTCTTCCCGGATGGCTCGTAGAGAGCTGCGAGGGTTTCAAATTTGAAGCCAGCAGCACAGGGTAGCCCGGGAACTCTTTCCAGTGCCGGTCAAGCAGCGCCGCAGCGGCTTTTGTGACCCTCCAGCGTGTTCTTGGAGCTTTCTCCCACTCGTTCCCAATACGTTTGCCGTAAGCCTTCCGCAGCTCCTTCGAAGCGCTTCGGGAGCTCCTGCGAAACTCCTTTCTCGAGCTTGCAAGCTCCCCAGACGTCCGTCAAGCGTCCTTGCAAGCGCGTCCGACAGGGTTTCCATGCGCTTCGGACTGCTCTTCTATCGGGGTTTTGGACGCCGCAAGTGATGATGTGATGATGATGATGATGATGATGATGATGATGATGATGATGATGATGACGATGATGATGATGATGCTGCTGCTGATGATGATAACGATGATGATGATGCTGATGATGATGCTGCTGATGATGATACTGATGATGCTGATGATGCTGATGATGATGATAATCATGATGATGATGCTGCTGCTGCTGATGATGATAACGATGATGATGATGATGATGATGATGATGATGATGATGATGATGATGATGATGACGTTTATGGTGATGCTGCTGATGATGATGCTGATGCTGATGATGATGATGATGCTAGTGAGGATGATGATGACCATGATCATCATGATGCTGATGATGTTTACGGTGATGATGAATTGTGGTGGTGATGATGACGGTGCTGGGGATGGTACTGATGGTACTGATGATGATACTGATGATGATGATGGTTATGATGATGATGATTATGTTGATGAAGGTGATGCAGATGATAGTGATGATGATGAGTTTGATGATGATGATGGTGATAACCATGATCATGATGCTGTTGATGATCATGCTAATGATATTGCTGATGATGATGATGGTGCTGATGTTGATGATGGTGCTGATGATGCTGTTCATGATGCTGATGATCATGTTGATGGTGCTGATGCTGATGCTGCTGATGATGCTGATAATGCTGACGATGGTGACGATGATGATGCTGATGATGATGATGGTGGTGGTGATGATAATGATCTTGAGGATGATGATGATGATGCTGATGATGATGACGATGTTGCTGATGATGCTGATACTCATGATGATGAATATGATGATGATGTAGTTGATGATGATGATGATGATGATGATGCTGATGGCCTTGGTGGTGGTGATGATGATGCTGATTGTGAGGATGCTGATGCTGATGATGATGAGGATGATGATGGTGATGGTGATGGTGATGGTGATGATGCTGATGATGATGATGCTGATGATGATACTGATGATGCTGATGATGCTGATGATGATGATAATCATGATGATGCTGCTGCTGCTGCTGATGATGATAACGATGATGATGATGATGATGATGATGATGATGATGATGATGATGATGATGATGATGATGATGATGATGCTGATGATGATGATGATGATGATGATGATGATGACGTTTATGATGATGCTGCTGATGATGAGGCTGATGCTGATGATGATGATGCTAATGATGATGATGATGATGATGACCATGATCATCATGATGCTGATGCTGATGCTGATGATGATGATGATGCTGACCATGATCACCATGATTACGGTGATGATGAAAATTGTGGTGGTGATGATGACGGTGCTGGGGATGGTACTGATGGTACTGATGATGATACTGATGATGATGATGATGATGGTGATGATGATGATGATTATGATGATGAAGGAGATGCAGCTGATAGTGATGATGATGATGATGATGAGCTTGATGATGATGATGGTGATAACCATGATCATGATGCTGTTGATGATCATGCTAATGATGTTGCTGATGATGATGATGATGATGATGATGATGATGATGATGATGATGATGATCATGGTGCTGATGTTGATGATGGTGCTGATGATGCTGCTGATGATGCTGATGATGATGTTGATGGTGCTGATGCTGATGCTGCTGATGATGCTGATAAGGCTGATGATGGTGACGATGATGATGCTGATGATGATGATGATGGTGGTGGTGATGATAATGATCTTGAGGATGACGATGATGATGCTGATGATGATGACGATGTTGCTGATGATGCTGATACTCATGATGATGAATATGATGATGATGATGATGTTGTTGATGATGATGATGCTGATGGCCTTGGTGGTGGTGATGATGATGCTGATTGTGAGGATGCTGATGCTGATGATGATGAGGATGATGATGGTGATGGTGATGGTGATGATGCTGATGATGATGATGATGATGATGATGATGATGATGATGCTGATGATGATGATGATGATGATGATGATGCTGATGCTGATGCTGATGCTGATGATGATGATGATGATGATGATGATGATGATGATGATGATGATGATGATGATGATGATCATGATGATGATGTTGAGGAGGAGGAGGAGGATGAGGAGCAGGAGGAGGAGGAGGAGGAAGAGGAGGAGGAGGAGGAGGAGGAGGAGGAGGAGGAGGAGGGGGAGGCGGAGGATGAAGGGGAGCAGGAGGAGGAGGAGGAGGAGGAGGAGGAGGAGGAGGATGAAGATGAGGAGGAGGAGGACGAGGAGACCTACTGCCACCTACCGACCCTCACGTCGGGACCTCAGGACCGACTGCAGTTGACCAGACCAACAAGGCCAGCTTGTTGCAGCCTAAGTGGACCACGGCCCCGACTAGCAGACCGGCATCTAGCAGAACCGCCGACCACCAAACACCACACCAGACGCAGCAGCACGCTTTCGGCGGTACCAGCATGGCTGCAACGATCCGCAACATGATCACGGACCACAACACCGAAGGGGATGTTCCCCCCACACTGGCGAATGCAAGCTGGCAACGACACCGCCCTCGGACGGACACCCCAGTATCATCCACTGGGGCGACCAGCAGGAGATGAACAAGGAGGCTTTACCACTCTATGGGCTCGTCCCGTGGAAACCATGGCCGACCTACGCAGATGCCGTCAAAACTGACCAGCCTGACCAGCACGACCCACCTACGGCGAATCAGGAGACTCCTCCCTGATCGCCCACAACACGAGGCAAGCCTCGCGATCGGACGATCAGTGCGATATTTCCCCATAGAGTTATCTTCTTCATGCAGACATGACCGCCAGCTCTGCACACCCACTCCCACCTGTACACTATCCTTTAAACGACACGTCCGGACTCCACGTAACGACGGAAACATTACAGATGGTGGTCTGGGAGTTTATTTTCTCTTGGCATATCTACAGCGCTATACGGCAGTATTATACAGCGTGAACGTGCACATGCAGCACAGTAACATCGGCGGCGACTGATATCATTTTCAGGTGATTGCGAGTGAGCCACAGGTCCCCACCAACCTCCATCCTTTCCCTCCTCCTGGCTCACCTGCTCGCAGCCCCATGTCCCCCCGCCGTGCCCAGCTAGCCTCCTCTACACCCCCCTCTTGTGGTGGAGTATGGGCGGGGCTTTACCAGGGAGGGAAGAGGGGGAGCTCGCCGACGGCCATCCTGGCAAGGGCCAGGGACGCGGAAGCACCAGCTACAAAAAATCGTCAGTGAATTCTACAGCCCCCCATCCATCCTCCACGCTCCTTCAGCAGTTCCGGTCCCCGACCGCCTGCAACGACTGTCACCGCGCAGGCCACCGCCACGGATTGCACAAACCACCTCGCAGCGCGGTGGAACCTCCCCAAGCCGCCACCACTCCCGTGGTCTGGGTACTGGGTACGCTGCTCCTGCCTCGGCGAGGGAGGGTGCCAGTCATGGGGACGGTGGCTGCTCAAGGGGGCCTTCTCATGCACTGGAGGTGAGGCCCTTCTGCCGCCCTCCTCTGGTGAGCGCGGCGCGGCGCCGCCGCCGCGCCGCCCGCAGGGGAGGGCTCAAGCCTCCCTCGCGCTCGGTGGAGGCCCCCCGGAGCGGCCGAGATGCCGACCTGCTGGGAGCTCTGCGCCCGCGCGAAGGCGAGGGATCCCGCAGGTCGGCCCGTGGGGCGCCCGCGGGGGGTGCCCATGGGCGGGGGGAGAGGCCGTCGGGTCTTCTCCTCGCAGCAAGCGGCACCCGAAGAGGCCCTGCGGAATGGTCGTCCCCACCGCGCGCCACTTTGAGTTGCCGCCCCACTCTCGCCCAGCCTTCCGTCCTTCTGTGATTATGGGATGATGTTGGTGCTGTGTCCCTTCCTTCTTCCCTCCCTCCTGTTCTGCGGGGCGTCGGCCCCGAATCTTGTTTTTTGGCCTATCCCCCCAGAGGGGGCCCGGCCGGGCCCCCCTGTTGGAAGCGGCGGCGTTCGGATAACTCCATTGCCGTCATTGCTTCGTTGCTTCAGGAGGACGAGCAGGAGGAGGAGGAGGAGGAGGAGGAGGAGGAGGAGGAGGAGGAGGAGGATGAGGTGGAGGAGGAGGAGGAGGAGGAGGAGGAGGTGGAGGAGGAGGAGGGGGATGATGGTGATTATGATGATGATGGTGGTGGTAACGATGATGTTGTTGATGGTGATGCTGATGATGATGGTGGTGATGATGATGCTGCTGATGATGCTGATGATGTTGATGATGATTATGATGAT
>CAUYUJ010008791.1:394734-401211 GCA_963575745.1 Prorocentrum cordatum | reverse complement strand
GTAGTAGTAGTAGTAGTAGTAGTAGTAGTAGTAGTAGTAGTAGTAGTAGTAGTAGTAGTAGTAGTAGTAGTAGTAGTAGTAGTAGTAGTAGTAGTAGAAGTAGTAGTATTAGTAGTAGTAGTAGTAGTAGTAGTAGTAGTAGTAGTAGTAGTAGTAGTAGTAGTAGTAGTAGTAGTAGTAGTAGTAGTAGTAGTAGTAGTAGTAGTAGTAGTAGTAGTAGTAGTAGTAGTAGTAGTAGTAGTATAGTAGTAGTAGTAGAAGTAGTAGTAGTAGTAGTAGTAGTAGTAGTAGTAGTAGTAGTAGTAGTAGTAGTAGTAGTAGTAGTAGTAGTAGTAGTAGTAGTAGTAGTAGTAGTAGTAGTAGTAGTAGTAGTAGTAGTAGTAGTAGTAGTAGTAGTAGGAGTAGTAGTAGTAGTAGAAGTAGTAGTAGTAGTAGTAGTAGTAGTTCATGTTGTTGTTGTAGCAGCACGACCAGTCGCAGTACCAGTAGTGGTAGTAGTAGCGCTCTCGGGATCTTCTGTGGGGCAGTTTTGGAGCACATTGTGAGCATCTCGGGAGCTTTTTGGAGCTTCCTGGGGGCCTCTCGGGGCCTCTTGGGGCCTCTTGGGGGCCTCTTGGGGACGTCTTGGGGCCTCTTGGGAGCCTCTCGGGGCCGAGGGCTCAAAATGTTCGTTGGGGTCCCCCGTCGGGGCGCCTTCTTGGAGCCGTCTTGGTGGCCTCTTCGGCCACCTTCGCGGCCTCTTGGGCTGTCTTGGGGCCCTCTTGGGCAGTTTTGGAGCTCTCTTGGAGGCCTCTTGGGGTTGTCTCCTAGCGTCGGGAAGCCGAAAAGGCGAGAACGCCAAAATCCTTCAAAAACTATGAAAATCAAGTGATTTTCCCTTTTCGGGCTCTACGTCTTGAACCGATCGTTCGGCGATTCGGGGCCCTCTTGGACCATGTTGAGGGGCTCTTGAGCCACTCCTGGCTGGTCTGGAGGCTTGCGTTGGTCCCGGGACCACCCGAGGGAGATGGCATTCTGACCCGGGACCCCCCTCCCCCCCACACCCTCACTCCCACCCCCCTCCCCACCCACTGGGACCCCCCCCCCCTGTTGGGGAAGGGATCAAAGGGAAGGGGCTTCCCTTCGACTCAATTACGACGTTGCTCAATTTGAGGTGGGAGACGGCGACGGTTTGAGGTGGGAGACGGCGACGGCCGTAAGGCGACGGCGACGACAACGGGGAGGGGAGCAGCGAGGGGGACAACAACATTAGCGAACAGCACCGGGGCGGGAGCAGCGAGGGAGGCAACAACCGCGACGAACAGCCCATTCGACACGCCGACACGGTCGGCGGATTTTTCTCACACCCGGCGCTTTCGCCAGCCTCACGGGTCGATCCAGCTTGAAAAAAGTGCCAGGGGCAGACGGGGTCCAGGTCTCCGGCCATGATTTTTCCCGAGGCTGCATGTTTTGCGACGTCGGATCTCAGGAACGGGGGGGTGGTCCCCAGCAGGGGCCAGTTTCGGAGGCCTTCGAGGATGCGGCTTTTCTGTCGATGCCGGCGAGTTTATTTGTGGGGATGGGGGGGGCGTGGCGGGGCCGAGAAGAACATCTGGACTGGACCTCAACTGCACGCCTTTCGGACCATCTCTGTGTGAAAAGGTGGCGGGGGGGGGGGGAATGCCATGCAAGTAGACTTATTTGGATATGCGTAGAAAAACAACCTGCCAGCAGGGCTCTGGCTGTGGCCACCGGCCCTGGCGCGGCTCGGAGATCTGGCCAGCAGGAGGTGTCTTGGGGGCCCGCCTCGATTTCGTAGCTCGGTCGGGGGCTCGGGGGGGCGGCCGTCCTAATAGAGGCGCCCCCCACCCCAATTTGGGGGCATCTCCGCCCCCGAAGAAGGGCTCCTCAGAGGGCGTCGGTCGGCGGCGGAGGCGACATCGTCGTCGTCGGCGGTGGCGGCGTCGACGTCGGCGTCGGCGTCGGCGTCGGGGTCGTCGTCGTCGTCGGCGTCAGTGTGGGCGTCGTCGGCGTCGTCGTTGGCGTCGCCGTCGTCGTCGTCGTCCTCTCGTCGTCGTCATCGTCGTCGTCGACGTCGTCGTTCTCTCGTCGTCGTCGTCTCGTCGTCGTCGTCGTCGGCGGCGGCGGCGGCGGCGTCGTCGGCGGCGGCGGCGTCCGCGTCCGCGTCGGCGTCCGCGTCGGCGTCCGCGTCGGCTTCCGCGTCGGCGTCCGCGTCGGCTTCGGCGTCGGCGTCGGCTTCGGCGTCGAGGTCGGCGTCGTTGTCGGCGTCGGCGGCAGCGGTCGGAGCTGGTCTGGTGGGGGGACCCTAACGGGCGGGTCGGAGAGGCGGGTCGAGCGAGGCGGCCTCACCAGAACGCTCAACCGTACTGGCGCCTCCTGGAGGCCTCTGCGAAGAGGGGCCTGTCCGTTCCGTGGACCATCGAGGATAAAAGGAACCCCTAACCCTAATATAATGTAGTGAAGACGTGGCCTCACTTAGGTCCCCGACTTTTCATGAAGGATAAACATTTCGAAGCGGTTTTGTTCGATACATCTGCAGAAAAGGCCCCCTTATCCCTAATGTTTCTGGCCCTCCCAATGTACGTTCCCTTCAAAGGGTCAGGGGCTCTTTTTTTAGTTAATCAGTGGACCCCCCTGGTGCGTCGGAATGCCGGCCCCTCATGCCCTGCCCCGCCCTTTGTTCGCCACCGGACCATCGCACGGGATATCGGGCAGATGGTGGAGATTATGATCTTGGACGCCAAGCACAAGTCCGAGACCAGGGTGGGCAAGGAGATCCAGAAGCTGAAGGGCAAGTTGGACCAGATGAACGAGAAGATTAAGCTGGTCAGCGAGCGGCTGAACCGCATGGAGCCCAACAACGGGGGCCTTCTTAAGTCGGACCTGCAGAACAGCATCGCCAAGCTCGAGGAGGTGTGGGAGGGCGAGGTCGGTGCCCTGAAGCACGAGCTGTGGCAGACGATCCAGGCGCACAACCACAATGCCGACCTCCTGAAACACCACAAGGAGGCGATCGACCAGGTCCAAAACTCCATGGGCGACAACGCGAGCGGGAGCCCCGAGCTGGATCAGGTGCGCGTGCAGCTCGCCCAGGTGGACAAGGCCATGCAGCGAGAGCACGCCCGCGAGCAGCAGATTGACCAGCTCATACAGCGCCTGGCGCTGGTGCAGCAGCAGCTCTCTGCCGGGGGGGGGCTGGGCCGGAGCCGCCACCCTGCCGCCCTTCCCGATGCCGATGCCGGGTGCGCCCGCGCCCAAGAAGGCCCAGCAGAAGAAGGCGCCCAAGGCCAAGGCGGCCAAGGGCGGCCATGCCGTGCTGCCCAATCTCCGCGCCGAGGCGCCCGAGTTCGTCCCAACGACCGCGGGCTGGTCGGAGTCGTGAACGGCGCACGCCCTGCATAGGGCCGCGCCGCCCAGCGGCCACCGCCTCACGGCCCCCGCGTCGAGGAGAGGCGCGGGTCGGGAGGCACGCCGCCGCCTGGTCGGCATCCGCCTTGTCGGCGGCTGCGGACGGAGGCGCGCGCCTTTGCCAGTTCCCAGCGAACGCGCGAACCGAGCAGCTGCTGGGTTCGATTCCGAGGGCTCCGAGCCAGCAGCGCCATGCAACTCCGACGGGGGGCGGCCGGGGTTTTTTGGGCGGCTGCGGGCCGGGTCCAGAGTGTTTGAAGCCGCTCCGCCTGCCGGGGGCCCGCTCCCCGCGCATGCTCGTCACCGTTCTTGGAATCGGGGATCGCCTGCAGAACTGTTGTACTCCAGGAGTGTTTTTCTCCCGCCGAGTAGACAGGAAGCACGCAGACTGTCCGTAGATCTGCGGAACACTCTGCGCAGTTGTTGTAGATTCCGGCGGGACGATCAATCTTGGGGTAAGTAGATTTTGCAGTCGATCCCCTGCTCGAGTTCTTCCTCCTGCTTGCCCTGCTCTTCTCTTCGCTCCCTGCCTCGTTGTCTTCACTGCGCGCGCCTGCGCGGCGCGCTTTTGGTCGTCGCGCCGCGTGGAGCCTCTCGGGGCTGTGAGGTCTCGCATAAACCCTGAGTCCTGGCTCTGCAGCATAGCTTCCCTGGCACACAAGAACCGATCCTTCTCGCCTCCTTCCCCTTCATCCCTCTACCCTTCCCCCTCCCCCTCCTCCCCCTCCTTCTGCCCCCTCCTCCTCCCCCCCTCATCCTCCCCCTCCTCCCTCCTCCCCCTCCTCCTCCTCTCCTCCTCCTCCTCCTCTCCTCCTCCTTCTCCTCCTCCTCCTTCCTCCTCCTTCTCCTCCTTCTCCTCCTCCTCCTCCTCCTGCTCTCCCCTTCCTCTCCTCCTCCCTCTCCTCTCCCTTCTCCCGTTCCCCCTCCTCCTTCCCCCTCCTCCTTCCCCCTCCCCCTCCCCCTTGTCCCTTTCCCTCTCCCCCCCCCTCGTCCTCTCGAAGAACAAAATGCAGCATGAACATAAACGTTTGACGCTCCGCGCGGATTTCTTGGATCTGCGCTGGGGCCCCCCTGGCGGCGCTTCAGGCGCCGCCCCTGGCGCGTTCCGGGGGTTCCAGCGCAGATTCCAGACAACCGCGCGGACCATCAACAATTTATGATTATGCAGTTTTTTGTTCCTCGATCATCCCCCTCCTATGCTCCCACCCCCTGGTCTTAGAGCTCACGGATCCGAGGTCGTTTTCTAGAAGCAGACGTCACAAGGCAGGCCCGCCTGGAATCGAACACCCTAGACGCTTCGCGTAACCCCCAACAGCCCAACCAAAAACGATGTCCAGGCAGGCGAATTGCCCTGATCAGAGACGTGGAGAAGCATGCAGTGGAGTAAAAGGTTGGGGAAGCCGTACGGCGGGGGATGTAGAATTCGGAGAAGGAAGAGGAGGGGAAGGGGCAGGGGAAAGATAGCGGAGGAGGAACAGGTGGATGATGATGATGATGAGGAGGAGGAGGATCAAGAGGAGGATGAGGAGGACGACGAGCAGTAAGGCCAGAGGCCTCTTGGATGTCTCTCTGAGTCTATTCGGATGTCTCTTGAGAGTTCTCGGGGTCCTCTTGGGGCGTCTTGCGCTTCCAGTGGCCTTTCAACAGTGTGTTGGGTGCTTCGGGAGAGCCTCTTGGGGCCTCTTGGGGGTCTCTCGGGAGCCTCTCGGGGACCTCCTGGCGCTGTCCTTGCGAAAAAAAGATTCAAAGTGATCGCGGGGTGTCCGTGCATAATCCAGACTGTGAAGGCCTTACGGCTGGTGTAGCTGATTCTGAAGGGGGACGACGGCGACGCCGACGCCGCCGCCGACGACAACGACGATGACGACGGCGGCGGCGGCGTATGCGGCGACGGCGACGGCGACGGCGATGGCGACGGCGACGGCGACGACGAAAAGCACTCAAAACTTTCTAGGGGTTCTGCTGGAAGTGCTCTTGGGGCTCTCTTTGTCCTCTTGGGAGCCTTTGGGGCGTCTCTTGGACGCCTCTTGGGGCCTCCTGCGGGCCTCCTGGGGCGGAAGGCTCGATCTGTCGTTGGTGTTCCCTTTGGGGGCCCTTGTGGGGCCCTATTCGGCTGTCTTGGGGGCCTTTGGGACGGTCGTTGGACCGTCTTGGGGTCGTCTCGGGCCGTGTATCCTTATTCCCAACCATCCTGTGGTGTTGGGTCTTCGTTTTGAAGAGACGGCGCCCCGCGTTCCTCCCGCTGCCACATCCCTCCTCCCTCCTTCATTTCGGCACACCCCTCACACGATTCGTGGCCCCACAGGGAGCTCCGCCGAAGGCCCCAGTGCTGCCGCCCGCATGCGTCACGCACACCCAATTCGGCACACTCCTCACACGTTTCGTGGCTCCATAGGGAGCTCCAGCGAAGGCCCCAGTGCTGCCGCCCGCATGCGTCCCGCACACCCAATTCGGCACACCCCTCACACGTTTCGTGGCCCCATAGGGAGCTCCACCGAAGGCCCCAGTGTTGCCGCCCGCATGCGTCATGTACACCAATTTCGGCACACCCCTCACACGCTTCGTGGCCCCATAGGGAGCTCCACCGAAGGCCCCAGTGCTGCCGCCCGCATGCGCCACGCAAACCCAATTCGGCATACCCCTCACACGCTTCGTGGCCCCATAGGGAGCTCCACCGAAGGCCCCAGTGCTGCCGCCCGCATGCGCTACGCACACCCAATTCGGCACACCCCTCACACGCTTCGTGGCCCCATAGGGAGCTTCGCCGAAGGCCCCAGTGCTGCCGCCCGCATGCGTCACGCACACCCAATTTCGGCACACCCCTCACACGTTTCATGGCCCCATAGAGAGCTCCACCGAAGGCCCCAGTGCTGCCGCCCGCATGCGTCCCGCACACCCAATTCGGCACACCCCTCACACGTTTCGTGGCCTCATAGGGAGCTTCGCCGAAGGCCCCAGTGCTGCCGCCCGCATGCGTCACGCACACCCAATTCGGCACACCCTCACAGCCGTGGCCCCATAAGGAGCTCCACCGAAGGCCCCAGTGCTGCCGCCCGCATGCGTCCCGCA
>CAUYUJ010008791.1:382234-387234 GCA_963575745.1 Prorocentrum cordatum | reverse complement strand
AGGAGGAGGAGGAGGAGGGGGAGGAGGAGGAGGAGGAGGAGGAGGAGGAGGAGGAGGAGGAGGAGAGCCCCGGAACTGGGGGGAGCGGCGGCGGCAGCGGCGAGGACGACTCGACCGGAAAAGCGTCAAGGGAAGAGACCTGCGACGACGACGACGACGACGACGACGACGACGACGACGACGACTCACACGGAAAAGCCTCTCACACACGCCGACAGGGCCGGCGGATTGTGGTGCAAAGTGCATTTCTGCATTGTTTTCTGCAAGGAATGGTGGAGGGTATTGGCATTGCACACGGCAGGCAGTGTGTCCGCACCCCCGCCGTGCTTGTCAAAACGCACTGCAAAATTGATCGCGGGGCGTCCGCGCATGATCCAGATTTTGGTGCAAACTATATTTGGTAGCGTATTTTGACAGGGGTGGCGGGGGGGGCGGCATTGCCCAGGGTTTGTCGCAGGTCGGGTGGGGGAGGGGGTGTTGATTAATAACGAGCAGTGATAGGCCCTTCATCGAAACGGAAGAGGGATGGATTGAAGAGAAAGAGGAAACTCTCTAAACCACTCACCCCCAAAGGGCTGCTGGTTTTTCTGGGCCTCTGATGTGGCAAGCTTTCTTCCGACGAGCACGGCGCGCGACGCTGCGGTGATCGATTCGGGGGCGACCCTGGCGGCGATACCCAAGCGTGCTCTCGAGATCCAGCTTGCCGAATCTGCAAATGGGCGTCTCTCGCTATAGGGTCTCGAACGGTGGTCAGTGAAGGGCACCGCGGGATCCGACGCTTGGGGGTCATTTGCTCCCGTCGACAGATTTGCCGCGCTGCCGTTCCCTCGTGCTCGCTGGGGCAAGGCGCCGTTCCCCCTCCCACTCCCCCTCTCCTTCCCCCTCCCCCCCCCCCTCCCCTGGGTCATTCGGGCACTCAGCTGAGCTCGTGCGAGGCTTGCCCTCCCATGGGATGCCCACCTGCAGGTCCCTGGCTCTTCCAGGGGCAGGGGCAGCAGCTTGGGCACACGATGCAGCACTCCCCGAGGATGCGGCGGGGAAGGCTGATGATGCTGATGATGCTGCTGCTGACGATGATGATGATGATGATGATGATGATGATGATGATGATGATGATGATGATGATGATGATGATGATGATGATGATGATGATGATGATGATGATGATGATGCTGATGGATGATGATGATGATGAGGATGAGGATGAGGATGAGGATGAGGATGAGGAGGATGAGAGGATGAGGATGAGGATGAGGATGAGGATGAGGATGAGGATGATGAGGATGAGGATGATGATGAGATGAGATGAGGATGAGGATGAGGATGAGGATGAGGATGAGGATGAGATGAGGATGAGGATGATGAGATGAGGATGATGAGGATGAGGATGAGGATGAGGATGAGGATGAGGATGAGGATGATGATGATGATGATGATGATGATGATGATGATGATGATGATGATGATGATGATGATGATGATGATGATGATGATGATGCGGATGCGGATGCGGATGAGGATGCGGATGAGGATGAGGATGAGGATGAGGATGAGGATGATGACGATGATGATGACGATGATGATGATGAGGAGGAGGAGGAGGAGCCCGGGGCAGCTCAGGGCAGCGCAGGACAGCCGTGCTGACCTCGGGTCGAGCTGGTTCAGGGGCTTTGCTTTGGGGGCCGTCTTGGAAGCCTCGCTTGCTCGTCCTGGAGGGGCCGTCTCGTGGGTGCGGTCGCCTGGATCTCCGGGGCTCCGTCGGGTGAGTCCGAAGGCCGTGGCATGGGCCACTGGGGTGAGCCTCGCTCTGGGCATCGCGGATGCTCTCTCGGCGGGCGGAGAGCTCCCTCCTCTGTCCTCCCTCTTCCCTCCTCCCTTCTTTCTCCTCTCTCCTCATCCCTCCTCCTCCTCCTCCTCCTCCTCCTCCTCCTCCTCCTCCCGCCTGTCCGTTTTTCTCTCCTCCTCTTCCTCCACCTCTTTCTCCTCCCCCTCCTCCTCCTCCTGTGCCGTAACCATCTTGGCTCAAACCATTATGGCTCAAGGCCGTTCTGGCCCAAGGTGAACTGTGCGATCTGGGACGCTCCGCTCCCTTTTGCCTCTTTGCCTCTAGCTCTCTGCTCCCTCGGGCCGTGCCGCGCTGTGCGCTCTCGGGCCTTTCCCCTCCCGCGCGCTGTGTCGCGCCGCCCTGCCTGCTCGGCGGAGCCACCGCCCCACTGCCAGCTCCTGCGACGGGGACCGTCACAGCTGCTATCGACCCACAAGAGTGGGCCCTCTCGCCCCCCATGCTGGCACGTGAGACGAGCCCGCCCGCGCCCCCAGGTACGTCGGATCTGATGGGTTCGCCCATCAACTTGGGCGAGCAACTTTCGAGACCCACGCAGATCGCGAAAGAAGGACTCACCCAGACACCGGCCGAGCTCTCGTCGTGCGGGTCCCAGGTCCAGAGCATGCAGTCCGAAATCGTGAAAATGCACAGCGAGTTCATAACGCTCCAGGTGACCGCGAACGAGACATTCGCAGAAATCAAATGTCTTGACGATGCAGCCATTCATCAGACCGTCTTCGAGCAGGACGCCAAGCTCCGTGGGGTGTGTGCGCGTGTGTGTGTGTGTGTGTGTGTGAAAAAAAAACGAAGCTGCGATGAAGTCCCGTCGCGTGCAGCTCGGCTCGTCGATTCGTGCTTCTTCGGACGTCATGGCGCCTGAAGACAGCGACGGCGGCAGTGTCAGACACAAGATGGCTCGCGACAGTGGACCAGATTATGGAAACGCCACTCTGCGTGTTGCAGAAGCCGTTGTTGGCTGCGTCTGTTGTGACCTCGGATCACGTCCCTGTTGCTGCGACGAGTGCCGCCGGGCCCCCCGCCCTGGCCCCGCGGCATATGCCGAAATGGACAGTCCAACACGAGCTCTACCGCGGCCTCTGTTGTTCTGGGATGCTCTAGACCCCCCCCCCTGAGCTGCTCCCCGGGATGCTCTAGTCCGTGGGATGCTCTAGTCCGTGGGATGCCCCCCCCCCCTTGTTTTGGGATGCTCTAGTCCGTGGGATGCTCTAGACCCCCCCCCCCCCGGAGCTGCTCCCTTCAGATATGCACACTCGGGTGACACACGTTTTTTCGAGGTCGGAGCCTGTCTTCAAGAGACGGCGCTTTGCTCTCGTGGCGTCCCGTAAATGGCGGCGCGGGGAGCTTCGGGCTCCGCATCCCCGCTCATTGCGCTCATCCCTCCCTTCTTGCGTTTTTTGATCCCGAGGGGGAATTGCGCGCGGACCCTGATCGGCTGGTGGCCCTCGCCGAATCGCTGAAGAGCGCGCAGCATGATAAGGGGGAGAGGGGGCTAGAGCAGCGGGGGGCTGACGATCTGCAGAAGTCGGAGAGTGTGCAACGTCTGGCGCGCTCGCGCGCAGTGTCTGGGCCGAGACGCGCAGAAGGCTTGGTTTGTCAGGAAGCCTTTGTGAGGGCGGCACGGTGCGCGCTACCCCTAATGATCCCAGTAAAGTTTTAGCTTGCGATTGGTCGCGTGTTTTCACGGAAAAGGACCCTCCACCGCTCCCTGCGGGGCGAATTCCAGGGGCACGCGGAGCTCACTGATGGGGGCCGTCGCTGGCCGGGTCCGTTTTAAGCGTCGCGCGGCTCTTGGGGGAGACGGGCTTCTTGATGGGTGCTGGAAACCGGGTGGCTTGGCTGATCTTTTTGTTTTTGGTGTACTGTGATATGCGCGAAGCGTCGGGTGGCACGGTGCCTCCCGAGAAGCGCCGCGGGGGGGTGCGACTCCTGCCGACGGACGCCAAGGTTGATTAGAACCCTGCAGAGCTAGTGCGGACACCTGGGACAACCCGCCGCGTGACGTCATCGACCATTGATGCCGAGATCTTGCGACGCCTTCTCCATTGGCCTCCAGAGAGCCTCGAGGTCTTCCATCGACCCCACGCAGGAAGGGGGCGCCCCTGGCAAGGGCATCTTGGACAAAGTTGTAGAAGTCGAATGGCGGGGGCTCCGCAAGTTGCTCACGGGGAGGGGCCAGTCGGGGATTCTGTGCACTGATTTCTCGGCCGCGCTCCCGTCCCTGATCGTGCCCTGGGCTCTGGCTGCGTTGGCAGTGATTGGCGCCCCTGGGCAAGTGGTTTGATTTTATCGAGGGCTGCGCCGCAGGAATGTTGCGGTCGCAAATTTCCCCGGGGCACAGCCGCGCGAATTTCATATATGTCGCGGAGTTTGACGAGGTGACCCTGCATCGATGACAACGTTTGCGTTCGCGTTGGACCCCGACCAGAGATAGTTGCGCGTGGAGTTGACGGGGCGCGCGCCGAGGATGAGGGCGCGCGCGCGTGACCCATGCTTGCGTACCGACAGCGTTCTTTCTGGACTGTCTCCGCCCCTTCGCCACCTCTCCATGCTTGAACGTGCTATCGGTCTCCCGCTGAACATTGGCAAATGCAGAGTACTGGTGACCGGCTCCTTCGACGTGGCCCAGCTCTCTGCTCACCCGCGGCGTAAAATGGGCGTGTATAAGATCTTGGCTTCGTGTGATTCGTCATATGTCTTAGATTGTGGGTGGGTCTTGGAGCGACGAAAAATCGCGGTCGAACGTGGCCCCCGGGCCCTGGCAGACGGTTCGGAGGCTCTTTGCGGGCTGGGGCTGCGGTTGCCGATGATCATTAAGTTCTTGCGCGTTCGCTGTGCGTTTCTCCCGGCATGCCAGCGACAGTTGCGCCCTGCCGCGCCAGCGCCGCGTGAAGCCTACAACGGGGCGCCCCAGGTTATCGCGGCAGGCCCGCGCCGTGCCTTCTCCAGGGAAATGCTCGCTGGGCTCAGTGCCTCGGGGGCGTCCATTGAATGCCTCGACTTGGAAATGTTCCCTAACTGCTATCAATATATTCGCGTGGTTATGTCTTGCGCGGCCCTGGATTCCATTCAGTGTGAGTACGAGGACCTGACAGTGGACTTGGTTGACGATGTGTTTATCCCAGCGAGACCTGGGCACCCATGGGTGAAGCGCTCG
>CAUYUJ010008791.1:332234-377234 GCA_963575745.1 Prorocentrum cordatum | reverse complement strand
ATCCCATACAGGGCGTGTAGGGACTGTACAGGATCCCGCACAGGCCGATTAGGCTCTGTATAGGATCCCATACATGACGTGCAGGCTCTGTGTAGGATCCCATACAGGGCGTGTAGGCTATCTTCAGGATCCCACACAGGTCGTGTATACTCTGTATAGGATCCCATACAGGGCGTGTAGGCTCTGTATAGGATCCCACACTGGCCGTGTAGGCTCTGTATAGGTCCCCATACAAGGCTTGTAGGCTCTGCGCTGGATTCCATACAGGGCGTGCGGGCTCCGTTTCGGATCCCACACAGGCCGAGCAGGCTCTGTATAGGATCCCGCACAGGTCGTGTAGGCTCTGTGTAGGATCCCATACAAGGCGTGTAGGCTCTCTTCACAATCCTACACAGGGCGTGTAGGTTCTGTATAGGATCCCATACAGGGCGTGTAGGTTCTGTATAGGATCCCACACTGGCCGTGTAGGCTCTGTATAGGTCCCCATACAAGGTTTGTAGGCTCTGCGTCGGATCCCATACAGGGGTTGTATGCTCTGTATAGGATCCCGTACAGGTCGTGTAGGCTCTGTGTAGGATCCCATACAGGGCGTGTAGGCTGTCTATAGGATCCTACACAGCCCGTGTCGGTTCTCCATCGGATCCCATACAGGGCGTGCAGGCTTTCTATAGGATCCCAAACAGGGCGTGTGTGGGCCCTGTATAGGATCCCATACAGGGCGCGGAGGCTCTGTATAGGATCCCGTACAGGCCGTGTAGGCTCTGTATAGGATCCCCCACAGGACGTGTAGGCTCTGTATAGGATCCCACACAGTTCGTGTAGGCTCTGTATGGGATCCCACACAGGCCGAGTAGGCTCTGTATAGGGTCCCCATACCGGGCGTGTAGGCTCTGTACAGGATCCCATACAGGACGTGTATTCTCTGTACAGGATTCTGCACATGGCGTGTAGGCTCTGCATAGGATCCCACACAGGGCGTGTAGGGTCTGTACAGGATCCCACACAGGCCGAGTAGGCTCTGTATAGGATCCCATACATGACGTGCAGGCTCTGTGTAGGATCCCATACAGGGCGTGTAGGCTATCTTCAGGATCCCACACAGGTCGTGCATGCTCAGTATAGGATCCCATACAGGGCGTGTAGGCTCTGTATAGGATCCCACACTGGCCGTGTAGGCTCTGTATAGGTCCCCATGCAAGGCTTGTAGGCTCTGCGTTGGATTCCATACAGGGCGTGCGGGCTCCGTTTCGGATCCCACACAGGCCGAGCAGGCTCTGTATAGGATCCCATACAGGTCGTGTAGGCTCTGTGTAGGACCCCATACAGGGCGTGTAGGCTCTCTTCAGAATCCTACACAGGGCGTGTAGGCTCTGTATCGGATCCCATACAGGGCGTGTAGGCTCTGTATAGGATCCCACACAGGCCGTGTAGGCTTTGTATAGGATCCCGTGCAGGCCGTGTAGGCTGTGTTCTGTTTAGGATTCCATACAGGGCGTGTAGGCTCTGTATAGGATCCTAGGAATCCCCAGAAATTCCCAAGGGATTCCCTAGGGATTCCTAGGTTTCCGCATGGATTCCGAAGGATGCCCGAAGGTCGCTTCGCTGGTGCGCGCATCGATTCCAGTCGCAGGAATACGTGGAGGTGCGTAAGGGTGGTCCCAGGGCCACGGTGACCACAGGAATCCTATGGGATTCCATAGGCATCTATAGTACTCCGGGTAGTAGTTCCACGGGTCGTCAGTCCACGTGTTCGCCCAGTGGGTGAAGGCGTGGACTGTCGGGCCGTGGACGGGTGGGCAGTGCACGTGTCGACCTTGTTGTTGTTGTTGCTGTTGCTGTTGCTGTTGCTGTTGCTGTTGTTGTTGTTGTTGTTGTTGTTGTTGTTGTTGTTGTTGTTGTTGTGTTTGGCTGGATCCTTCGCCTGTCTGTTGTGATTCTCCTGAGTCGCGCGCGACCCTTGGCCGCAGCCAGGGTGAGATGGGCGCCAACGACAGAGTACCCTGCCGCCTCTTTCTTGTTGTTGCCTGCTCTCGTGCCTCGCCACACTCACACAACTCGCGCCGCCCGTCTCGCGGATCCGCTGGGCGGTGGCGCCAGCCGCCCAGTGCGGATGTCTTGGCAGGGATATTGGTAGAGGGGCAAAAGAACTCCTCCTCCTCGTCCTCCTCCTCCTCCTCGTCTTCATCCTCCTCCTTCTCCTCCTCTGCCTCCTCCTCCTCCTCCTTTTCCTCCTCCTCCCCCTCCTCTTCTCCCTCCTCTTCCTCCTGTACGTCCTCCTCCTCCTCTTCCTCCTCCTCCTCCACCTCCTCCTCCTCCTCCTCCTGCTCCTCCTCCTCCTCCTCCTCCTCCTCCTCCTCCTCCTCCTCCGCCTCCTCCTCCTCCCCCGGGCGCATGCCGCCGTGGGTGCCGTGAGCAGGGCGCGCCGCGTTCGCTCGCGGGCGTTGCGTCAAAGCGGGGTGGTCCGGGTGTCCAGGGCCCGGGCGCCCAGGTCGCGCCACCTTGTCAGACGACCGCGAGGAGGGCCGTGACGACAGCGACTAGGAGGGCCCGGCCACCCAGATCGCCCCAGACCACTGGCAGCTGGGAGGAGGAGCGAAGACGACCGCCTGAGGGCGACTGCCTCGGGTGCCAGCGTCATCCAGCTTGCCGCTCAGCGAAGCCGTCTTGCTCGCCCCCCGTGCTCGTGAGCGCCGCGTCTGCGATGCGGAGGGGGGGCCACGAGCAGCGAGTGAGGGCTGACTCATGGAGCCGAGGAGGAGGAGGAGGAGGAGGAGGAGGAGGAGGAGGAGGAGCCAGGCAGACGAGGAACAGGAAAAGGATGGCGACATCGACGGAAGATGGGCAGCTTTAGCGGGGGGAGCATGAGCAGGAGGATGAATATGGATGGGGGTAGCAGCAGGAGGAGGTCGCCATGCCTCTTTTCGCGGTGTTGCCAAGGTTTCCCGCGTTGTCTTGCAACGACCCGTTCGCACGTACGCCGCCTTCATCGCCGAGGCACATGGCCGCCCCAAGGGCTGGGATCCTTCTCTTTCCTTGCATTCCTGCTCCGCCTCTTCGAGGTTTTTCTTCTCTCTGTTTTCCTCCAGGCCCGAAGAGGCGAAGCGCGCTCGAACGCCTGGGTCTGAGGCCTACTCTTCTCTTTGGCTCCTCCTTTACCGAAGACGCCTTCGGCAAATCACCGCCGCCCCCTACCCTGTGAAATCGCCTGTGTGGCCGAGCGTTGTGGCAATAACTCCGCTAAGCTATCGGACCATGTGTTTCTCCAACCGTTGTGGGAGTCGGGAACACTTGGGGGAGGATGGCGGGGAACATCAGGAGGAGGAGGAGGAGGAGGACAAGGAGGAGGAGGAGGAAAAGAACAGGAAGAGGAGGAGGAGGAGGAGGAGGAGGAGGAGGAGGAGGAGGAGGAGGGGGATGAGAAGGAGGAGGAGGGGGAGGAGGAGCAGGAGGAGGAGGAGGAGGAGGAGGAGGAAAAGGAAAAGGAGGAGGAGGAGGAAGAGGAGATCTCGGGAGCCTCTGGGGCAACTCTTGGGGCCTCATGTGGGCCTCTTGGAGGCATCTTGGGGGCCTCCTTGGGCCTCTTGGGGGCCTTTGGGGGCTTCTCGGGGGCCTCTTTGGCAGTTTTAGGGCATTCCTGGCTCCTCAGCAGTGAGGGCTGAGGCTTAGAGGAGTAGGCGAAGGGACCTGATGGCACGCCCATTCCGTGCCCAGCGGCACGGTGGCGGATAACGAGAAGTTGCGCCAGGTCGGGCCTTCAGCATCCCGCACGCCACTCCCGAACGTGCAGCCTTCTAGAGTATCGGAATTGCGTGGCCCAGAAGCATGGATTCGACCCCTCCTCTTCATTTCCCTCTGCCTCCCACTCCCCCGCGCGCGCGAAGGAGGAGGAGGAGAAGGAGGAGGAGGAGGCGGAGGAGGAGGAGGCGGAGGAGGAGGTCCTGCTGTCGCTGCTGCTGCTGCTGCTGCTGCTGCCCCTCCTCCTCAAGTGTTGTGCGCCACACGCCTTCCGGGGGGCGGGATGACTTCTCAGAACCCCCCCTGTCCCTGCCCCCGTGGCTCGTCGCCGCCCCCCCTTCAAAGTCGACCCCCAGGCCTCTCATCTGATCGCGCTCTGGCCGTGATTTCGGGACGACGAATCCGGCCCTGGCGACACACGAGAAGGTGTTGGAGTTGGATCCGTCCCCCATCCTCCTCCGATTCCTCCTTCAACTGCCCACTCCCCCTCGACGGGTAGGTGGCTGCTCGGCGCACATTAGTGGCAGAATTTCTGCCAAATGTGACATCCTCCCCCCTCGCCCCCTCCCCCGCTCCCCTCACTCCTCTTCCTCCCTTCCCTTCCTCTCTTCCCGTCTCCTTTCCTTATCACCCTCCTGCCACCCTCCACCTCCCCATCCCCCGTCCCCCTCCCCTCTCCATTCTGTTGCTATACAGGAGTTGCGTTCTTCCCTCCTCCCTCCTCCTCCTCCGCCTTCGTCGCCGCCGACGAGGACGAGGACGACGACGACGACGACGACGACGACGACGACGACGACGACGACGGCGGCGACAACGACGACGACGACGACGCCGACGACGACGACGCCGACGGCGGCGGCGACCGCGGCCGCGGCCCAGGGCGCCTGGCGGCGACGACGCGGCGCCCCAGCTGCAAAGCGTCTTTGCGCCCTGGGAGCTGCACCGGAGCGCCGCCCTGCGGGCCGCCCGCCCTCGCCGCCGCCGCCGCCGCCGCCGCCGCCGCCGCCGCCGCCGTCGTCGTCGTCGTCGTCGTCGTCGTCGTCGTCGTCGTCGTCGTCGTCGTCGTCGTCGTCGTCGTCGTCGTCGTCGTCGTCGTCGTTGGCGTCGTCGGCGTCGTCGTCGTCGTCGGCGTCATCGTCGTCGTCGTCATCATCGTCGACGTCGTCGTCGTCGCCACAGTCGTTATCGCCGCCGTCGCCGTCGCCGCTGGTGTCGTCGTAGCAAGAGGAGGAGGAGGAGGAGGAGGAGGAGGAGGGAGGAGGGAGGAGGAGGCGGAGGAGGAGGAGGGTGGAGGAGGAGGAGGGAGGAGGAGGAGGAGGAGGAGAGGAGGGGAGGGGGTGGAGAAGGGGGAGAAGGCGGAGGGGGAGGGTGGAAACTGGGGGCGCCCGTACCATATCTGGCATTTTATTTGTCATCCTTCCCACCCATCCTCTCCCACTGCGCTGATCTGTTCTCTATCCGCGGACTTGTGTCCCGACGGGCCCGGCACGTCAGGACCCCATCGCATGGTGCGCGATCGGAAGTGGGGAGCTGCGTGCACTGGGAGAGGAGGTGGCGGAGGAGCAGGAGGGTGCGCAGGCGGAAAAAAGGAGGAGGGTCAGGGAGGAGGAGGAGGAGGAGGAGGAGGACGGAGACGAACGGCAGCAGCAGGAGCTCGAGTAGAAAGAAGCGCGAGGAGGACCGGGGGAAGGCGGAGGAGGGAGAAGGAGGGGGGCGACAACGAGAAGGAAAGGCCTGGATCCAGAGAGAAGATGCCCACGCTTTGGCGAGAGTGCAATTCTGAACGACGAGCGCAGAGCGCCGATCCTGACATGAACCCTACGCTGTGTGGGGGGGGGGGGCACGACTTTGAAGGACCAAGCGGTTAGATGGAAATGGAAATTGAGATGGAAATAGTGAATTTGCGAAGCGAGACATTAATTGGGCGAGACTGCAATTCTGCCGAACGACGAGAGCAAAGCGCCGATCTTGAAATTCATGAGACTCACGCTGCAGCGGGAACACGACTCTGAATGACCAGAAACGGCTTGATTGAACACGTTAGCAAAAATCAGAACGCGGAGGGGCTGAACATCTTCCGGGGAGATTCAGGCGAGAGAGGAGAGTAGAATGTTCATTGTTTGATTTTCGAGTGCTTGAGCTGGAGCTGAGGACGAGGAGGGAGGGGGGGAAGGTCCACCGCGCATCCTTGAACTCCACGCGGGCCTCCGCCAGCTTACGACTATGCAGGTTCTTCCTCTTCTGCACTCGAAACCGCTGGTAAGGAGGGGCAGCCCTCCCAAGGGTACCCTTGCATCCTTGCCTCCTCGGCCCATCCTTGACCGCTTACGATGGCCAGCCCCTCTCGGAGAGCCTCGACATTGGCGTCCAAGGGGCTCGCATCCCTGTCGCGCATCCCTACTATCAGTTTACACTGCACCCCCCCCCACAGAATCACTCCGAGCTGCTCAGCAGGTGTCAGGGATGGGTCGCGGTGGGGCGGCAAGAATGGGCCGCCCGTCGCGGGGCGTGAGGGCGTGAGGGCGTACGTGTGTGTGTGTGTGTGTGTGAGTGTGTGTGTACGTGTGCGTGTGTGCGTTTGAATCACGGTCGGGGTTGAGCCCGCTTCGCGCGGGGGGCCTGGACGGGCCGCTGTGCGGAGTGGCGCGGGGAGGGGGTGCTCTGTGGCACAGCTCGCGGGACCCGACGCTGCCGCGCCCGGCAGTGGCCCGTCTCGGCCGCGCCTCCGGGACCCCCGCCCATGCGCCGAGGCCGCAGCCTCGCCGCGGTGCAAGCCGGCCACGGCCCTGCGCCGGACAGCCCGCGCGATCCCGCCCAGACCCCCGGCATGCCCCCACCGCCCCAGGCTTGGTGAAGTGTCTGGTGGGAGGCCCAAGGCTCGAGCGGGCAAGCACGATGATCATGAACCCAGGCGTCGCGGGGTCTCGTCGACGCCGATCCTGGTCACGGTCCATGCTTAACCGTCGCCGACGCACGAGGATTGTCCACACATTGACGGCGACCAAGATGGACGGTGACCAAGACCGACACGGATGTTTCCACCTTCAGTTTAGGTCATGGCAGTCTTTGTCTTTCCATCAATAGATGGGGCGTTCTGGATTCCCGTTTCCCTGAAGTCGGACGGCGACGGCACACCCGCAGGGGGACCTCCCAGGGGGCAGCCCGAGCAAGGCCCCCCCGACCGCCTGCTTGCCGGAGGGGGGGCACGCATCGACCCCCAAGGTCGCCACGATGTGTTCCCAAGTGATCTCCACGAGAGCCTTCGGAAGTCTTTCTCGAAGAACCAGAAGCGGCAGAAACAGAAACTTTGGGCGCTCCGAACGGGTTTCTTGGATCTGCGCTGGCCTCCCTCCTCCAGCGGCGCCTCCGGCGCCGCGGGGTCCAGCGCAGATCCAAGAAAGCCGCGCCGAGCGCCCAAAGTTTATGTTTATGCCGTGTTTGTTTTATTCTACCCAATCGCCCACTGTTCGCCGCTGGTGACCCAATGGCCCCACACCCTGCCCAGGAGCGTGCGCACTTGCCCTCTGGGGGCCATCTCTGGCCCAGCGGCGGTGCATCGCGGGGAGGGCCGGGTGCCCCTCCGCCTCCGCGTCCCCGTCCTGCGTAGCCAAGGGCTCAAGGCGTATGGGCCAGAGGCTCTGGAGCAGAGCCGACGTCGAAGTCCAGGAGCAGCGCCAGCGTCTGTGTCGGGTGCGGCATTCTCGATGGCCGACGAGGCGGTCGTCCTCGGCGAGGGGGTCGTCATGCCATCTGTCGACCTCGGGCCCTTCATGACCGACGAGGGGGTCGTTATCGGGGACCCGCCGACGGCAGCACAGACCGCCGCCGCCCAGAAGATCAATGCGACCTGCAAGGACCACGGCTTCCTGCACATTACAAACTGGGGGCTCAGCGGGGAGATGAGCGAGGAGGCCTTCGCCGCTGCAGAGGCGCTCTTCGCCCTGCCCGAGGAGGACAAGCTGAAGCTCAACCGCATCTCGCCGGAGACCAACAGGGGCTACGCGCCCTTCAGGTGCACGACCCTCAACCGCTCCAGGCCGCCGGATTTGATGGAAGCCTTCAACGTCCGTTTTGAGCCCGCCCACGTCAACGACTTCCGTGGTTGCCCCGAGCGGTTCGTCGAGGTGGCGCGCCAGATGCTGGGCGTGATCGAGAAGGCCGCAAAGCGGTACGGGTTCGCCTGCGCGCTTGCGCTCGGTCTTGAGCGCGACTATTTTGTCAAGACCATGGACCGCATGGACCTCTGCACGATGCGGTACCTGCACTACCCGCCATGCGACAGTAGCCACATCACTTAGGATGCAACTCTTGGGAGGCATAATTCAATAGCGGCGCGGATGTTTCCGTGGTCGGTAACTGGGTCGTTACCGTTCCATCCAGTATAATCCGGCATATTTTTGGGGTTCACTTGGCCTGATTCGGCTCAGTGTGCCCTGAATCGGGTTTAGTCGCATTTTGCATTTCTCAAGAAAGCGAGGCGGGGACGTATCCACACCAACTGTCTGGCGGAACGATCTTCGGGACCTCGGCAGGCGGTGGATATCGATGTAGTCGGCCCCCTTGGGGCCTGTCTATTTGTATGTGTATATGTGCTTGTATATGTATTGGTATATGTATGTGTAAATTTATATGTGTATGTGTATATGTATTTGTACATTCCTCTTCCTATATTTTTATAGGCCCGGGCGGGGAGAAAACCCGTCACCCCCTCCCCCCCAAAAAAAACAGACTCCTGGGATCTGGGGCTTTGGGACCCTCTCGACGGGCCTCGAAGCGGCCCCCGGGGCCTCGCAGGGCGTTTCGCCAAGCCTTCCCAGCACCCGAAGACGGCCCCAGACGGGTTCCAGGCGTTCTGGCGCGCTCCCGAAACGACCCCAGAGAGCCCCAATACGGTCCACGACGACGCCCACGAAGCCGTCATACCCCAAAGATCGCTCCGAAACGTCCCAAGAGGCCTCCAAGAGCACACCCAAGAAGGACCCAAGAGGCAAACAACTTTGATTTTCCAATGGTTTTTGGTGAATTTTGGGGTTATCCTCTTTTCGGCTTCCCGACGCTCCAAAACGGCGGTCTTCTGGGCGTCCGGCACTCCAGGCACTCCAAGACAGCCCCAAAACGGCACAACAGGGGTCCAAGATGGCCCTAAGGGTGCCCCATGGCGGACCAAGATGGCCCGAAGACACACTCTGAAGCATTCCAAATCGTGACCCAGTCATTCAGGGAGACAGAGGTTGGAGGCAGGGTGGCCCGAGGAAGCCCCCGGAGGACCCCAGAACACGCCCAGGAGGCCTCCAAAAAGATAACGAATCACATTATGATAACGGCGATGCCGGAAAAGGCAACAATGAGTTATCGCTGAATTGCCGGCTTGACTTTCCTGCCATCCCGCCTGCACGCCGAATTTGAAGGACCAAGGTGCATGGCGCGAAGCACCCATGCATGCATGTATGTATGTATGCATGCATGTATATCTACATATGTGTATATATACACATATATATAGTATGTTCCATGTCCGATATTTTGATAATCTGGGACCCTGCGACCTCCCCCCCCTAAACGTGACCCCATCCAGATCCTTCGCCCCTGGGGCACCCTGGACGCCCGTGCACACGGTCCCCCCGTGCTTTCTAGGGCTCCCGAAGCCCATGCTGGGCCCAGACAATGGGCCCATGTCCAGGGCGCGTTCCGATTCCGCTCCGATTCGATTCGATTTCGGTTGCTTCCGATTCCGATTCGATTCGACTTGGGATTCCGATTTGGGATCTGATTTTTTTATTGGAGGCATACTAGCCTGCCGATTTCTGCCGATTCGACTTGTCGTGGCCCTCACTGGCCACGGCGGGGTGGCAGCGACGTCTGCGAGACGATCCTTCCTCCTCGTCGATGCCGTGGTCGCCGCCGTCGGCGTCGGCGTCGTCGTCGATGCCGACGCCGACGCCGGCGCCTGCGGGCGAAGAGACAGAGGCCCCAGACACCAGGTTGACGCCCGAAGACGACCGAAAGCAGACGCCCCCAAGAGGCATCCGAAATGCCACAAACGTTGATTTCCAACGGTTTTTGCGTGATTCTGGGGATGCTCAGTTCTTCGGTCTTCCCAGCGACCGAGGCCGCCCAGGAGGCCAGAGGATCGCCCAAAATTTCTCCAAACAGGCTCCCAGGCGGTCCAAGAGGAGCCCCAAAGCGGCCCCACAGGGCCAGAAGATGGCCCGAAGAGAGCCCCATGAAGGTCCAAGATGGCCCCAAGACGCCTCCCGAATCATTCCAAATCGTGCCCGGTCGTTCAGGGAGACCACGTCTGGAAGCAGGGTGGTCTCGGGAAGCCCCCAGAGGGAACCCAGGAGGCTTCCAGAAATCCCCAACAAGCTCTTAAAACCTTTGTGAGGCTTACTTACAAGAGGCTCTCCTATGGGAAGCCTGCGCAAAACGACTTGAGGATGGGGGTGAATTCGCTGGGAAGGGCGAGAATGAGGAAGAGGAAGAGGAAGAGGAAACATGAGGGAAGGATAACGAAGCACATTATTGAATCGCTTCGCTCATTCCGCCGGCCCGTGATATGGCATCGCTGGTTTTTGTCTGTGTGTTCGTTGCCCATGTTGCGCTCTTGGGGGCGGGTGTCGTTCGGACGCGTTGCGTGGGGAGTTTTGATGGTGAAGCAGTTCCCTGGGGGTCGTCTCTCGATGGGGCGAAATAGAGTCGTCGTCAAGATGCTTCTTTGGGGGGCCTCTTGGGGTCTGTTGAGAGGCCGTTCGGGGGCGCCTGGGAGACATGTTTGAAGCCTTCTGGGGCTTCTTTTGGGCCTCCTGGGAGTCTCCTGGGGCCTCTTGGCGACATCTTGGGGCCTCTTGGAGGCCTCTTGGGGCCTCTTTGGGACCTCCTGGGCGCCTTCTGGGACGGAGGGCTCCATTTTTGAGTTCTCGGTATCCCTCCTGAGTCCCTCTTGGGCCCGTCTTGGGGCCTCTTGGTCCGTCTTGGGCGGCACTTGGGCCGTCTTGAGGGCTCTCTTGGGTCGTTTCGGCGCCGTCTTGGGAGCTTCGTGGGCCGTCTTGGAGCGGTCTTGGGGGCCTCTTGGGCCGTCTTGGAGCGTCCGGAAGCCGAAAAAGCCAGAACACAAAAAACATAGAAAAAACCAATGAAAATCAACGATTTTGGCCTCTTGGGGCTCTCTTCGGAGGCCTCTTGGAAGGCTCTTGGGGCGTCTTGGAGGCCTCTTGGGCTGTCTTGGGGGCCTTTTGGGCCGTCTTGGGGTCATCTTCGGCGTCTTCGAGCGCTCTTTGGGCGTCTCGGGGGCCTCTTGGGCAGTCTTGGGGGCCTCTTGGGGCACTCTGAGCGCGCTCTGGGGAGCCTGAGAGGCCGCACCCAGAAGGAAAACCATCTCTGAGTAGACTTGGTTGGGCGGCGACCGGGCGTTGGTCGGGGTACTTTTCGCCGGGGGACCCCCAGGGGCCGCCCCGCGCGCGCGAACTAGAAATACTGTTAATACTGTTAACCAGTTACCGGAGATCTTAGCACGCCCTGGCCCGTTGGGCCGGCGAATTGTAACGTCGATGCCAAGATAGGCAACAAGGAGTTTTCGCTAATTTGTCTGGTTGACCTTCCTGCCAAACTTCAAGCACCACGGTGCATGTCACGAAGCGCCAATGCAGTCTTGTGTGTACAATATATATATATATATATGTATATGTGTATACATATATATATATATATATATATATATATATATATATATATCCACCGCCCGCTGGGGTCTCAAGACGTCGGTTCCCCAGGCGGTGGATATGGACATATTTCCGCCTCGCAGACGACCTCCCAGAACTTGCCTCCTGACATCACCGCGTCGGACTCCGGAGTCCACCAGGCCGTGCGCGTCGGCGAGCACACGGACTTCGGCGCGTACACGTTCCTGCTGCTGCGGCAGGGCGCCCTCGGCCTGCAGATCAAGCCAGTCGGGGGCGGGGAGGTCGGCGGCAAGGCCGGCGGCGAGAAAGACGGGTGGCTGGACGTGCTCCTGCCTGCGACAGTTCGCGACGCCAACATCGACGAAGAAGACATTGCCTGCTCCTGCGCTGTCGGAGCCCCGCGCAGACTTCTAGGGCCGGCGCTGGCGCCCACCTGGCGGCGTCTCCGTTGTCGCCCCCGGCGCGCCGCGCGCGCCCGGGAGGATGGGTCAGCGTCGATCCAAGGGCTCCGCGCGGACCTCCGAAAGTTTGGGTGCATGCAGTTTTCTCTTCCTCTGCGGCAGCAAACGTGCAAGGCGCGATGCCGCTGGCGCCCTCGTCAACACCGGGGCGCTCATGGCGCGCTGGACGAACGACTATTGGAAAGCCACCGCGCACCGCGTGCTGGTACCAGACTTAGCGGCGGCAAGTCAGCACCGCTATTCAATTGCATGCTTCATCGACCCGGATGCATCAGCCAAGGTTTCGGTGGACCCACGCTTCGTTGAGGAGGGCGAGGATGCGAAGTACCCAGAGACAACAGGCCTCGATTTCCTCTTGATGAAGTTGCGGGAGTGCCAGCAGGAAAAAAGCAGCTAGGCGTACCCAGCTCAACTGTTATCGTTGCCTCGGGCACGCGAAGGCATTTTGAGAAACACTACAGTCGAAGGCCATCCGATTATCTTGGACTACGGAGGTCAAATTAAAGAATACCCGAGAGCTCTCCATGACATCCACGCCGCGTGCCTGAAGTGGCACATGCAGCACATGCATTCGTTGCATACCTGCTCTGAAGCTGGAATAATCATTCAGAGATGTGCTATGCTGCGGAGCAGTGTATTTCTAGTGGCCTGGGGGAGGAAGGAGGGCATCTGGTAACACTTCGCCAGCTTGCGACTGGCAGACTCTCTTGAAATTGTGCGGTCGCCCTCGCTTCGGCACCGCGGAGGGCTGCGAGGTTCCGCTGCCACCTTGAACCAGCAGCCGAACGTCAGGCTGCACTGGGTGCAGTCTGTTAGGAGTCTGCGGTGAGGCTGTACCAGCTAATCCTCAGCGAGACACGATGGAGAACGGTCGTCTTGCCGCTGTCGCTGGCCCGCGATGGAGGACGCAGAGCCTCTCGACATGGTTCTGTATTGATGTACATAGCTGCTTCAGCTCACGAGCAGAAGGATACATGCTCTGTCTTTCTTGGATGCACTATTGCTAGCTCGTCTCTGCTTTCGCGTGGGCACGACTGGGATGCCCCACCCCCCACATCCGCCAGCACGTATGACGTTTGCTTGCTTTTGGGCCTTCACGCCTTCAAGACGTCGACCATCCAACGCTCTTGCAGTGGGGGCGCATCAGGACACCATGTGCTGTTCCTCAGGGCATCCTGGGTCTGTTCGCTTCGCGAGCTGCGCCGTGATTTCCCGTAGCCGCTGCAGAAGCGGCTGTGCTCAGGGTGATCTGGGCTTCCCCCCAGGTGCACCTCGCGCGCTGGTGTTCAGGGCTGGGCTTCCTGCGAGGGCTTCCTGCGGCCGAGCCCGCACTGCTCTTCTGTATGCCCACATGCCTGTGTTGAAGCGCCCGCCAGCGGCAGCGCGTCCAGAACGGGGCGCCACCGTTGCAGGGGTCGTACCTCCCGCCTCGAAATCAAACGCAAGGCTCTCCCGCGACGTGGCGTCGCCCCAGGACCTCCAGCATTTCAGATTCCGCGCCGAACTGGGCGACTGCAAACACAAAACTCAGACCCCGTGGGCCGCATGTCGCGCGTCGACCAAGATTAAAGACTTGCGCGGTTCATTTCGAGGAGGGTCGTGCGCAGGAAGGCCTCGCGCTGCGCGGGGGGGGTCTTCGAATGCGAGCCCAAAGGGTTGGATTTCTTGCGAGGGCTTCCTGCGGCCGCGCCCGCACTGCACTTCTGTATGCCCACATGCCTGTGCTGAAGCGCCCGTCAGCGGCAGCGCGTCCAGAACGGGGCGCCACCGTTGCAGGGGTCGTACCTTAGCCCTCGAAATCAGACGCAAGGTTCTCCCGCGACGTGGCGTCGCCCCAGGACCCCGAGCATCTCAGCGTCCGCGCCGAAATGGGCGACTGACCTTACAAAACTCGGACCCCGTGGGCCGCATTTCGCGCTCGACCAGCATGAAAGACTGGCGCGTTGACCAACATTCCAGACTTGCGCCTCGGACCCCGTGGGCCGCATCTCGCGCCTCGACCAACATTCCAGACTTGCGTCTGGGACCCCGTCGGCCGCCTTTCGCGCGCCGGCCACCACAAGGAGCTGCACCTGCGCTCGGTTTCGAGGGAGGCTTGGCATCGCTCGGACGTGTGCATTTCTCCTTCGGCGCGGACCATCGAGGAGCATCCTTGATCAATTGGCGAAAAATCCACGCACGAAACCGAGAAAAGCGCAGGGAATGGACGTCCGAGCGATGGCCAGGGGGCCGTGCCCAGGTGGGCCTCGCGCTGCGCGTCGGGGGAGGGCCTTCGCCCGCGAGCACCCAAACAACGGGGGGAGGGCGCCCGTCCGCCACGCTGCCGCGGGGCCTCGACGCGCGGCCGGGCGGCCGCGCGGCAGCCCCCAAGAAGGGGGGCGGGGCGGCCTGCCCTCGGTCGCTCCGGGGGCGCGGGCGCCCCGCCCACGTTGTGAGATAGAGCGGGCTGCATCCTGAGCATTGCCTTCGGGTGGAGGGCTCCGGGTGAAATCCACATGGGCTTGTGCACCTCGAGTGTCCATCCGTTCTGTGGCTCGCTTCTTGCAGATCCAAGCAGCCTCGAAGACCCATCGACACGGCATTTTGGATTTCACCCTCTGCCCTCCACCCGAAGAAACTGCTCAGGCATCTGGTGACCAGCTAGACACACGCCCCCCCCCCCAACGAAAAAACAGCATGTGAACGTTCTGTTGATCCATTGTTTTGCCGATCGGCGCGGGCCCTCGCACCCCCCCCCGTCCCCCGCCCCCCCCACAGAGGAGTAGATCTTGGCTGTTTTTGGCGCCTGTTTCGAGCAGGTGGAGCCTCCCCTATGGGACGCCTGCTGCAAGCAGTCCCATTAAGCAGAGGTCCAGAGTCAGACCCCCCCCTGCCCCCCCCCATCCGCCCAATATCGAATCGCCGAATCAGAAAACGCTCACCATACATACACACATATATGTACACCTACGTATATCACTACATATGTTTTATATGCTCTATACACATATATATACATGTACACATAGTGAGTAAGCTTAGATGCATTTATATATACATATATATACATATATATATATATATACATGGGCTTCTCGGAGGGACTCCTCGTGTGCATATACAAGGCGCCAATATCTACATGCATATATTTGTAGGCTCAGCGGCCTGCGCCCATCCCCATCACCGTTCCTCGGCTTCTCGGAGGAGCTCTTCTGGGCGAGCCTCTGGGGCGCTTCTCTGGAGGCCTTCCGGAGCCTTCTCGGGGGCGTCTAGCTGGAGGCTGTTTTGTTTTTCAGACTCGGGCAAGTTCTCCCGCCTCCGCCGCCTTTTCAAACAGCGCTGGGCCGAAAAGGTACACCTGCCAGTATCCGAAGAGAAAAGGGGCACCTGGTGGTGATGGTAGCGTCGGTTTCCCTTGTGCCCGAGAAAATCGGCTTCTGGATCGTTGTCGAGGCATGAGCTCCCGACCTTTGGACCACTTCCCCTGGGACCAGCTTTTCATCCCGAGACTCTGTTGACGGCCATGGGGCCCGGCAAGGGCCCCGCGAGACTGAAACCGATTAGAAACATCCGTCCCGATTTTTTCCAGACGCCGGATCTCAGTGTGTGTTTCCAGCTTTGGCCGCCCGCGATTTCCGCGAGAAGGCTCTCGGGAGCCTCACCCCTAGGGGCCAACCTTGGGCCAACAGTAGAGGAAGGCTCGGAGGAGGAGAGGGAGAAAAGCAGGCAGGAAGAGGAGGGAAGAGGGAGGGAGGGAGGGAGGGAGGGAGGGATGAGGCAGGGGAACAAAAAGTGGCATAAGCATAGAATCTCGGAGGCCCGCGCGGATTTCTCGGATCGGCGCCGGACTTGCTCAGGACTTTCGGGGTCAGCCCCTTCCTTTTGCGATCTGGGCATCCGCGCCCCGTACGTGTGGGTGGCGGGAGGGAGGGAAGGGGAGCTTCCCCGCTCCACCGCCCCCCCACCCACCCCCCCAGGCCCGACCGCGGGAGGCAGGGAAGGGGAGCCTCCCCCACTCCCCCACCCCCCCCCCCCGCCCAGGCCCGCCAGGCCGAGGCGCCCGACCGCCCTGTGGGCGCCGCGGCGTGGCCGCCGGCGTGGGCGCCCCCGCTGCACGGCATTCCCGCCGCGGGCGGCGCGCCGCTGGGCCCGCCCCGCCCCGTGCCCCGCCTCCCTCCCTCCCTCCCTCCCTCCCTCCTCCTCCTCCTCCCACCTCCTCCTCCCTCCTCCTCCTCCCCCTCCTCCTCCTCCTCCTCCTCCTCCTCCTCCTCCTCCTCCTCCTCTCCTCCTCCTCCTCCTCCTCCTCCTCCTCTTCTCCTCCTCCTCCTCCTCCTCCTCCTCCTCCCTCCTCCCCCTGCCCCGCCTCGCAGTCACCGGCGCCATTCCTCAGGAGCGAGACCAGGACGTACTACTTGCCATGGGGAAACCCAGACATGATCGTGTCGTTGAAAAAATCGGGACGGGATGTTTTTGGCCAATTTCGGCCTCGGGGGGGCCCTCGCCGGGCCTCGGGACCGTCAAAAGACGGTCCAGGATGAAAAACGGGTCCCGGGGAAAGGCTCGGGATTTCCAGGGGTCCCGCATTGCAACAATCAGGGCGTCGCATGTCTGGGAACGGGTCCCGACGGAATCGGGTCCTCAGGTTTGTCGCCGTTTCTGGGCCCTCGGGGCCCTTCACGGACCCCAGGACCTTGTCAGTCAGATGGAGATCTCGTCCTTGGGGGGAGGCTCCACGGTCCAGGACCCGTTTCCCTCGGGACCAGAGCGCTCTGGGGGTGCCGGGATCGTCCCCAACGGCCGCTGGGGAGCCGAGCTGTGTCCCCAAAGCCAGGCGCACTTCAGAAGCGGCCTCGCCTCCACGGGATCGGAGGAAATGGCCCCTCCCCGGCCGCTGTCACCGCCGCCGTCCCGGATGCCATCCCGACGCACTTGCATGACGATTGCTGCATTACTAGTTCTCCGAGGATCAGTTTTTTCAATCACAGCGATGTTCATTTCGGTCTCTAGGCGGTCTCGCTATCGGGCCCCCAGGCCATCAACAATGGATCTGGGCGGCAGACCTACCCCCAGGGAAGGGGTCGGAACCTTGGGTCAGCCCGTTGAGCAAATCACATTCTCGGAATCCTGAATTCATGAGGTGCGCTCCATAAATGGCGTTGCCTTCAAGGGATCGAGCACTTGACATCTCTTGCTCGGCGGAAGGCCAGCGGAAGTAAAACAGCGGCGGGGCGGGTCCGCTGACGGAAGTAAAAGATGCGCCCCTAAGAGTTGGCGGAAGGCCAGCGATGGCAGAGCGCAGGGTCGATTGCGTCGGAGGCCTCGAGACGGGGGTCACTGCAAACGTGGGTCAGCCAGAGAGCCGTATCTTGCAGGATCATGCAGAGCCAGGGTTGCATTGACCCAGGCTTGGGCGCAGGATCCTGCAGGATCCTGCAGAGCCTGACTGGCCCGGGTTTGCATTGACCCGAATCAGTAGAAGCCCGATCGCGTGGACATTCGCGCGTCAGCTGCCCGTGTCAGGTCGCGCGCAGCCGCCCTCGTTTCCGATGCAGCGTGCCGCGCCGGCGCCCCGCGTGAGCAGCGGCGTAAGGTCGCCGTGTCTTCTGGCGTGAGGCTTCTCTCGTATCGTCACTCATTTCGTCACTCATCACGTGATTGTTTGTTGTCACGTGCGCGACGGAAGGAAAGGGGGTCGACTGCGAAGGCATGCGCGCGCAAGCAACCCACGCAAGCCGCGCGCAGCGCCCTCGTTTCCAATGGAGCGTGCCGCGCTGGCGGCCCGCGTGAGCCACCGCGCAAGGTCGCTACGTCATTACGCGTCAGGCCCGCTTCTTTTCCAAGTTCCTCGTGGTTGCCCGCTCACGCTGAGACCCGCCAACCGTGGTTTTCCCGCGACTGTCCCATGCGGTGGTTCCGTGGTCGTCGCTTGATGCTGTTGCCCGTGCGCCCGGGTGCCGCTCGTCGCGCCCGTTGCCGAGCAGGCAGTTGTAATGTTTTGCAGCGTGGACCTGACATGGTGAGTTCTTCTTGCGCTCTGGACGTGGAAGCTGTGTGGTGCAAGCCGTGTGGTGCAAGCTGTGTGGTGTAAGCCGTGCCGTGTAGGTGCAAGTCCCTTGGCTCGAAGCTCTGTGGTGCAAGCTAAGGTGTGAGACATGCGGTGCCACCTGCATGGTAAAAGCTAGGTGGTGCACGCTGTGTGGGGCCAAGCTGTGTGGTGCAAACTGCGCGGTGCAAGCCGCGCGGCCGCCCAGCGAACGAGGCGCCCACGGGCGGGCACGGGGCAAATCCTCGATGGATCCACCCAGGCGCCCACGAGGCGCCCACGGGCGGGCACCAGGCCTCGGCTGACCCACCCAGCGCACGAGACGCCCACGAGGCGCCCACGGGCGGGCACCGGGCGAAACCCCAGCTGGCCCGTCCACTTCCTGAGGAAGAGGTGCAAGACTCCCTAGGTGCAGGTACTGTTTGGGGAAGCTACACGTGGGCTCCGTGCTGCGACCTACATGGTGCAGCATATGTAGTGTAAGCTATGTGGTGCAAGCCATGTGATGCAAGCTATGTGGCGCAAGCGGGGTGGTGCAAGCAATGTGGCGCAATGCACGCGGGTGTAAGATCTAGGATGCAACATACCCAGCCCAAGTTGTGTGATGCAAGCTATGCGGCGCAAGCTGTGCGGTGCAAGCTATGTGGTGCAAGCTATGTGGTAGAAGTTGTGCCATACTTGGCGGTGCAAGCCACGGTCAGGATCTTTGGCTCAGCGTGTCTCGTCGCCAGTTCTGGCCTACCACGCTCCGGCGCGGCACTGCAAGAACGCCCCAGCCCCCAAGCATCAATTCTCCGAGTTGTTTCCCAGCCTCCCGTCCCGCAAAGCGGAGCGACACGCTACCAGCTTGCAGGGGACAGCGTATCGCAGGGGCCGCCGCCGCGACATATTAATAAGCAAGAGGTCCTGACCCTTTGTTGTTGCCAGTCTGGAACAGATCACTAGCACTACGATTGGCATCTCAGTATCTCGGTTCCGATCGCACGGATCCCTTTAGCTTCTGAAGGCACATCCCTACGGTTGTCATCGCCTTGGGCTTGTCGACTTTCGTCGCAGGGACTAGTGCAAGGCTGGGTATGTTGAACAGGCCATGTGGTGCAAACTAAGGGGTGCAAGCTATGTTGCGCAGATTCTGTGGCGCGCCCACCATCACTCTATACAAGGAGCTCGCAGGGACCAGAGCACCTTCCACTCAGCCCCTCGCGGCAATGGGGCTCACTAGAAAAGAAGCCATATCATATCATATCAGATCAGCGTGACCCCAAAACACTTAGAAGAGATATGATAACAGCGCCGTCCCGAAACAGTGAACGAATGCAACCTTTGAGGTGCAATGCGAATTGACTCAACATACCCCAGGCTAACGAACGCAAATCCAAGTCATGCATCTCAACGTATAGCAATATATGAACATGCGAGGCAACACACTACATTGCACACAAACGCAAAGCAGCGCAGGGGTCAACGCAAGCCAATGAAATGGACCAGAGCGCAAAGCAACGCCAAGGAATGCAAGACAACACGACATCAGGGTAAAGCAATGCAGAGCACCCCACACCAGCGCAACGACATGTGCAAAGCGACACACAACCATTGCACAGCACCGCAAACCACAGCACTGTGGAAAGCAGCGCAAAGAAACCACAGCCACCTGCAATACAATGACAATCAGCGCTAGGCATTCCAACGCATTGCACAGCACTGCAAGCCAACGCACATCAATGCACTGCAGCGGTGGGCAGCCGTGCAGCGGGCGCCCACGGAGCGTCCTAGGATTGGCAACAGCGCGACAACGGGTGGCAACGGGTGCCCACGGAGCGGCACTCTGGTGGCAACGGTGTAGCAATGGGGCAGCATCGGTTCGCGCACGATCCACACATCCAGACCACGTGTCGTGTTCCGTAGAGGCTAAGCAAGGCCCCCGTGGTGTAAGCACTGATTTGGGAATCGGATTCAGGATCTTAAAATATGTAGTCATGTCAGGAGCGTTTGAACAGTCCGAACATTCACGTGTCTTAGAACGCATATCTATTGGTCATCGGTCCATGCCGCCACCGCGCCTAGGTCGTAGATCCGAGGCCTCGTGGGTGCCTGCTGGGGCCTCCTGGGAGGTCTCTTGGGAGGCACTCCGAGGCAGTGCTGGGGCGTATTGGGGCCCCTTGGGGGCATATGCTTGTGGCTTCTTGGGGGCCTGTGGTCCTCCTGGACCGCCCTGGAGCGTCGGAGGCTCGAACGGGCGAGGAGACCAACATCTTCTTCGCCTCTCGGGAGGGCCCCTCGGACTGTCCCCAGCGGGCTCCTCGGGGCCCTCCTTGGCCCGTGGTAGGGCCGCGTGGCCTTGGCAGATTTCACGCGAAGAAAAGCCCCGAGAGGTCGGCGGAAGCGCGAGGCACACCCCGGAGAGTCTGGCAATCGGGTTGACTCAATATCTCGGATCCAGCACAGAGAACCTTCAAGGGCTCAGAGGGCCCTCAGAGTCGTGCCTCGAAGCACGGCGGCGGATGCGGGTGAGGCGAGCGCAACGTGGCAGAGGAGAGAGAAGAGCCAGAACAGATCGACGGGTTCCCAAGGCTAGATGAGTTCAGCTCTCGGAGCAATGCGCGACCTCGGAGTGTTAGAGGAGTCAGGCGAAGTACACGAGGCATAGTAATTGACCGGGTTATTGTACCGGGCTGTAGCACCATGATGAGTTAAGCATGGTTAAATTCGATCGGCGAGGAGGACACTGTTTGTATCAGCCGGCACAGAAAGACGATTTGCACCAGTTGTAAGTGTGAGAGTTGTTATGTACGTTCGAAGAGTTCGGAGGTATGTGAGCCGGAAGACAGCGAGCTCTCAGAGGAGCAGTTATGCTCATAATATTTAGAAAGGTATTCGACGGCTATATAGAGCTCGACCAGTTATCGCATTCAGAGATGTAGCTAGATTTCCAATCCGAAGCAAAGGTGAAGCGTACACCGACAGCTGAACCCATCCGCCAATTTCGAAGTCACTCGACCGTGTGTTGTACCTGTGTGCCTGTGTGTATATGTGTACCTATACGTGCTTGCATGTATATGGACACGCGTACACATATGCAAATCTGCCTTTGGCTATTGTGCGAAACGCATATTTCCGTATTGATTTGGTTAGCTATTGGTGTCCACCGCGGTGTTTGGTAGTTCTTTCAATGTTTCCCACGCTTCTTCCGCACTTGATATCCGAACTGTAATTTTCGCTTCAGGGTAATTCGCAATCCGCAAGATACCTGCCTAGAGCCCCGCTGGTGCCCAGGCGATGTCCAAACTCAACGCTGTATGCGCCATGGCCGCCATGCCGCCATCTTCGCCATCACTGTCATCATCGAAGTCTCGTTGGCAATCTATATCACTCCGCATGCCTGTTGCCATTCTGCTCGCCACCATGGTGCCACTGTAGCAGTTTGTTCTCCCGAAACAAAGCGAACAAGCATCGACAGTTGAACTCTCTTCCATGAGCCGGGGGCTTGCTGAGGCCCTCTCAGAGGGCATTAGGGGGGGCCCTGGAGGTCCGTCGCCATGGGCGAAGAGAGGATGACACAACAGCTGGGCCGAGGGAACCGCTCCTGGCGCCCGCCAGCGGTGATGGCCTGCGCACTACAGTCAACCCGCATAGTAAGCATGCCAAGGGTACCCTTGCATCCTTGTCTCCTCGGTCCATCCTTGGGCACTTTCGTTGGCCGCGCCCGGCTCTAGAAGCTCCGAAATGAGCGTCCAAGGTCCTTGCATCCTTATCTTCGGATGCAACTCCTTGGAAGTAAGATTCTGACTTAATTTGCCCTGGTTCGCAATCCGGCTTGATGCCGCTTGTTTAATACCGCTAATTCTGGTTTAATCCCGCTCAATCCGACCGAATCCCGCTAAGCTGGCGTAGCAGCCCCCCAGAGGGGCTTAATCCGTCTTCATCCTTCCGGCGAAGACCTCCCCGTAGTTGCCTCCTAATTGATCGTGCATTCTTATGAGACGCGGGCAGACTGCACACTCGACGCCGGGCGCAGCGCGCAGGTCCCCACCGCTGGAGGCTCCTGCGCGGCGCGCGGCTCTCCCTCAGCCCAGCTGTTGTGGCTATCGCTTCTTCGCTCCTGCTCGGAGGTCTGTTCCGACGAAGGCGTCTGTACGCCACTCGGGGGCGGAAAAGAGGGGGGTGATGACTAGGGGGGGGGGGGGATCTCATGGCGGGGGCCATGATATTTCCCCAGATGTTATGGCGCCTCTTCTGATTTCATGACGTCCCTGGCCCCCCCGCTGGGCCGCGCACATGCCGCCAGTCACGATTTGCACCCCCCCCTCTTGGACACCCCCCTCTTGGCCGCTCCCGAACCACCACCGTGTCAGGCCGGGGCCATCCTGGGCCCTGGCCTCGGCCAGACAACATGCCAGGGCCAGGATGGCCCTGGCTTTTTGCACGGTGGTGGTGTCTTAGATGCCCTCTGCGCATCTGTGGTCCATCCTGGGGGGGGGATCGGGCGGGGCCACATCGCCCCTCGAGGTCAAGCGCCATGCTTTGGCCCGCGAGGTGGCGGCGCCACAGGACCCCAAAATGTCAACGTTCGCGCCGAAATTGGCGACCGCAGACACAGACATCGGACCCCGTGGACCGCGTTTGGCGCGTCGGCCAACACTAAAAACTTGCGTTTTATTTCGAGGAGTGTTGTAAGACGGGTAAAACTCTATTCCAGAGCGTTCTGGAACGCTCTCAGAGCGTTCTGGATCGCCCTCGGAAAGCCGCGGCGCCCCCCCCCCCCCCCACCCCCTCACCCCCCCACCTCCCCCCCCCCCCCTTCCCCTCCCCCCCCCCACCCCCCCCACCCCCCCCACCTTCCCCCCACCCCCCCACCCCCCCACCCCCCCACCCCCCGAGACATCCTCCAGAGCCGCCAGATCTCAGAGATTCTCGATGTATTCTCGCCCGATGTTGTGCTCGTCCTGGCTTCGTCTTCGGTGGGGAGCGGGTGGAGTCCCAGCCACGCCGGCGCGGGCCCGCTCGCGGTGCCCCTCCTGGGCTCCTTTTTTGGAGCCGCCTCGGTGGCCTCCACTGCCCGACATCTCTCTTCCGTTACATAGCGTCGGCGAGCGCCCCTGGCGACCTTAAATAGCGTCGGCGCGCCCTGGCGACCCTAAATAGCGTCGGCGAGCGCCCCTGGCGACACTAAACAGCGTCGGCGAGCGCCCTGGCGACAGGGTACAATTTCCCACCGCGGTGATCGGGAGGCGTCAGTGCCGCCGCAGATCTCAGAGGCAATGCCAGGGGGTCACCACCCACCAGACCGACCCAGCCCAACCCGAAGGCCCCAAGTTGCCCTCCATTCCCAGTGGGGGCGGCGTCGGGGAACATTAAGAAAACAGGTCTGGAATCCGTACCCCCCCAACCCGAAATTAGGGTCTTGGGGTTGGGTTGGGGTGGTCTGGTAGGTAGTCAGGGGGGAGGGGAGGCCCCAGGGGGGATGCGACGACCCCCAGCTGCTCATTGATCGCCGACAGGGGCCCGATAGCCTACCCCGGCAAGGACCGTGCGAAGTCGCCATTGTATGGGGGGCTATCGCCAATGTGTAGGCCGATTCCAGATCCAGATCCGGATCGGTATTGTCGCCCCTCGCGAGCCTGTCCCCCCCCCCATCGCTGCTCCTCAAGGTGCCCCAGCGTGTGCTGCGTTGCGTTGTCGTCGCGGCCACCGCTCTGCAAGTCGGCCTCTCCTCGCGGCACTCGTCCTGACATCCTCGCCAGCACCGCCCTCTGCAGGAATGCCAGCTCACGCTCCGGTGTGGCAACACGGCGGCCACGCATGGAGCTGAAGCGCCGACTCGTGAGTGCTCGCCGGCGCGGCCGAGCTAGCGCCATCGCTGGAGGAAGGCGCCAGGACAGCCGTGCGAGCCACCCCAGAAGGGGAAGTTGCCCCCGCCAGGGAGCGTGCGTCGCCAAGGCTGTTCCTGGAAGCGCCCCCGCCGCAGTGGGTTGTGCACTCCTGCTCCCTTCCCTGCACCAGCACCCCCTCTCCCTCCTCCCCTCCCCCGCCTCCTCCTCCTCCTCCTTCTCCTCCTCCTCCTCCTCCTCCTCCTCCTCCTCCTCCTCCTCCTCTCCCTCCTCCTCCCGCCGCCTCCCTCCCCCGCCCCCGCCCCCCCCCCCCCCTCCTCTCACTGCCCTTCCTCCTCTCCCTGCCCCCCCCGTCTCTCTCTCTCTTTCACCCCCTGCCCCTCCCCGCTCCTCCGCCCCTGAGAGCGCGTGGTCGCCCCTGGGGCGGCAGCTGTGCCCGTGGCGACTCAGCCACCTACATTGCCTGGGCCGCTGCATCTCTAGAGCCGTCGCCTCCGCTCTTCCGTCCTCCTCTCCCCCCTCCCATTGCTTTCCCCCCCTCCCCTCCGATTTCTTTGCTCCCCTCCCTCCCCCCTTCCCCCCTCCCTTCCCATTTCTTTACTCCCCCCCCTTCCATTTCTCGACTCCCCTCCCCTCCCCTCCCCCCTCCTCTCTCGTTCCTTTACTCTCCTCCCCCATGTTCCCCCCTGTCTGACTCTTCCTTCTCCCTGCTGCGAATAAGGAACGGTCCTCCGACACAGCCTGCAGCAGTGGACTCCTGCGACAGCGGCTGCGGCCGCACCGTGAGGGTCCCAGATCACCTGCGCATCCTTGTCAGAATCTTGCATTTGGGTGGACTCGCGCTCCCTCTTTGGGTGAACTCGCGCTCTCTCTCTCTCTCGCTCTCTCCCCCTCCCTCTCCATATGTGGTACACAGATCTGCAGAACGACATACGCAAACATTACATATGGGGACAATATAATACATATCTACATATATATGATTTATGTACGTGTATAAGGTATTGTCGGTCTCTCTCTCTCTCTCGATGTATCCCTATTTAGATGTTTCTCTCTCTCTCTCTCTCTCTATTTATATATATATGTATGTACACAGACGCGGGTCCCATTATATGTCTCCCTCTCTTTACCTGTCTTTCGTTGTGCTCGCCCTCTCTCGTTCCCTCTTTCTCTGTATAATTTGTTTTGTTGGTTCTCTCTCTCTCTCTCTCTCTCGTTGCATTCCAGATACTTGTTTTGGTTATCTCTTTTTTCTCTCTACTCATATATATATACCGATTATATGTATCGATAACGACGCTCTCTTGATTTGTATATATCGGAGGTTGGGGGGTGAGATCGAAGTGGAACGGAGAGCCCCCCTACCGGGAAATCGATTTCGGTTTCGTGTTCGTGCGTGCCGTGCGGGCGAGGCGAAGCTGCGTGGGCGGGCGAGAGAAAGTCTCCTGTGGCTGAGGCGCGGCCGGACCAAATGATTCCCTTCCGGGCGGCCGGGGCCCCGCGGTGTCCCGCCGGTGTCCCGCTGGTGTCCCGTGTGGCTGAGGCGCGGCCGGACCAAATGATCCCTTCCGGGCGGCCGGGGCCCCGCGGTGTCCCGCCGGAGTCCCGCGGTGTCCCGCGGTGTCCCGCCGGCGTCCCGCGGTGTCCCGCGAGGATGATGATGATGAGATGATGATGATGATGATGATGATGATGATGATGATGATGATGATGATGAGATTAGGATGAGATGATGATGATGGTGTCCCGATGAAGATGATGATGATGTTGATGATGGTGTCGATGGTGATGATAGTGTTCCGATGATGAGGGTGATGATGCTCATGATGATTATGTTGATGATGATGACGATGATAATGTCCCGATGATGATGATGATGATGATGATGATGATGATGATGATGATGATGATGATTCCGATGATGTTGGTGATGATGATGTTGATGGAAGTGGTATCCCGGCGATAATGATGTTGATGATGATGATGTTGATGATGATTATGGTGTCCCGATGATGATGTTGATGATGATGATGGTGATGCTGATGGTGTCCCGATGATGATAATAATGATAATGACGATGTTGATGATGATGTTGCTCATGTTGATGATGGTGCCCCAATGATGATGACGATGTTGTTGATGATGATGCTGATGATGTCGATGATGATGTTGCGATGGTCATGATAATGGTGTCCCGAGGATGATGACGATGTTGATGATAATGTTGATGATGAGAACGATGGTGATCATGATGGTGTCCCGATTATGATGATGATTATGATGATGATGATGAGTGTGTCCCGATGATGATGATGTTGATGATGAGATGATGATGGTGATGATGATGTTGCCCCGATGATGATGCTGACGTAGATGATGATGTTTATGATGATGATGATGATGATGATGATGATGATGATGATGATGGCGGTGCCCTCATGATGATGTTGATGTTGGTGATGATGTTGATGTTGATGATGTTGATAATGATGCTGCTGCTGCTGATGATGATGATGACGTTGATTGTGAGAGCGATTGTGATATCGATAGTGAGATCGATATTGAGACCGAATGTGAGATTGATTGTGTGATCGATTGTGAGATCGATTGTGAGATCAATTGTGAGATCGATCGAATGAGATAGATCGAGTGAGATCGATTGTGAGATCGATCGAGTGAGATCGATCGAGCGAGACCGATAGTGAGATCGATACTGAGATCGATAGTGAGACCGATCGAGTGAGACGTTGGTCCCCCCCCCCGAACCTCCTTATCACCCGAAGGGTGGTCGTATAGTTATATATATGTATATATATGTATGTATCGCTTTTTGTTTTCTCTCTCGCTCTCTCTTTCTCTCTCACTCTCATTCTCTCGCCCTTCAATGCCTGCGCATCCGTAGTGTAATAGGTGCTGCCTGTCGGACGCCCTCGAGGCTGAGCCGGACGGAGCCACGGAGGAACAAAAGGCCGCCAGAGCAAACGGAAAGTGGGCTGCAGCGATGGCTTCGGAGAGGTGCGAGCGAGAAGTAAGAAGAAAGGCGTCCGGAGACCCAAGCAGGCCCCCAAGAGACCCCCGCACCCCTCAGGAGGGCCACGAAGACGGCCCCCCAGGCTCCCGAGAGGCCTTCACAACGAACCCCAGAAGCTTTCATAAGCGGCGGTGGACAGGGAAGCGGAGAGGAAGGAGGTGATCGGGGCGGGGGGGCTGGGGAGGCACGGGGGCATGATGGGCAAGGCGCGGGGGAGAGAGAACGAGAGAGAGAGAGATCATGATGACATATTGTGCATTCTTATGTGTAGTCCCAACGCTAACGAATTATCTACGAAGTGGGTCCTCAGAGATGACAGAGAGAGAGAGGGGGAACAAGAAAAACACAAAACAAAACAAAGGGAGAGTGCGGAAGGGACAGGGGGGGGGGGAAGGCAGGAGAGGGAGGAAGGAGGATCAGAGAGGAATGGAAGGGTCCGAGGCAGGGAGAGATGGGAGAGGTTGTATGTGTAGCGTGAATATATAAAAAGGCAGGTGGAGTCGCGACGGGTCCCGTTTTACTTGTTCCATTAAGTATTCTGTAAACGCCTGTGCTGGGCATTTCAGTTTTACAGCGCATAGTCGCGTGCATCGGTCTTATCAATGTGGCGGGCTCGCAGGGTTTCACCGACTGCGGGTGTTTCACCGCGCATCTTGTTCTCCGGAGGTGTCCAGACTGATTTTCTGAGTTGCCATCTGAGTTGCCACCACGAAGCCAGCCTTGCGGTAGCTGCGTGGAAGCCCCGTCGCAACATCGAATGGGGGGTTCTGGCAGGGTCGCGGATGCCCACAACGGCGCGCGGACCCCTTGCCCCGCTCCCCCTTCCCCCCCCCCGTGCCCTGACTCACCTGCCCAGCCATGCGAGCTAGCCTCCGAGCCGTCGGGGCCCAGTTGTGTCGATTGCGTTCGCAGCATCACTCGGGCCGTGGTACTGTCTGCTAATCCATTGTGCTCGTTCATGCGCAAGGTGATGTGAAGAATGGTCGACGGGCAACACGGGCTAGCATTGCGGCCCCAGGGACCCAACAGAACGGATTCTGATGCGCTCGATGGGGGCCGTTGTCCGTTTCACTATTCCATGGATGCAGCCTTCTGGGTCCGTTTCGCTAATCCGTGGACTCGCGGCCACGTCCGCCCGGACGGCGGCCGTCAGGGCAAGGATGTGGAGTTGCACAGTGCTGGAAGCCTCGCCCACGAAATCCGCCACCGCAAGCTGACGCGGTTTTGCGGGCGCGCGCAGGCCGTGCGTGGCCGCGGTCGCAGCAGGGACTGGAAATGCCCCCGCCAAGCCACAAGATGCCCAAACAGCATAAGAAACGCCGGTCCTCTACTTGGGATTGGCGCTGCAGTATTGATTGTCCCGGATTGAGATGCGAATGACGCTCTTCGATTCCTTGCTGCTACCAGGGCAGCCAGGGTATCCAGACCACAATCTTCATCTCCTCGTTGCTGCAGCGTTGGCGCGCACGCCTGCGGAGCGGTACCCACGAGTAGTTCGGATTTCATCTCTCTTGAAGCAGCTCGCGAATGAACACGACGAGCATCTCAAGATGGGCAAAGTGTCGAGAGTTCCCTGGAGCCCAAGAACACGTCGGGCGAAGTCCTCTCTCTCTCTCTCTTGCCGTGACAGCGCTACACCTACGTGCACCGTTCCTCTGCAACGTTCTCAGGCGCTCGTCCATTTAGCATTCCCCCTTCTCCTCTTCCTCTTCCGCCTCCCTTTCCTCCTCCTCCTCCTCCTCCTCCTCCTCCTTATTCTTCCTCCTCCATCATTCTTCCTCCGTCCTCCTCCATCGAAGAACAACAGGCGGCGTAAAGATACTTTATTGGAGTTCCTCGCGGCCGCGGACTCTTGAATCTGCGCTGGGCCCCCATGGCGGCGCCTCCGGCGCCGCCCCTGGCGCGCTCTGCGCGCCAGGGAGGTGGGTCCATCGCCAACCCCAACAAATCACACGGAGCTCCAAAAGTTTATGTTTATATGCTTGTTTGGGTTCCTCCATACTCCAGCCGAACCTGGTCCTCTGGCCCTCCTCCCGCCGTGCCCTGTAGCAGTCCCTCCTCTCGGGGGCCCTCTGGCCCCGTCGCAGTCCTTCAGCTCCCCACCCCGTTCTCACTATTCCGTGTCCGCTACATTGCCGCCGACCCACCCCCCAAAAGTCCTCTCCAGTCCTCCCACGTCTTGCGGCATCTGTTCTCCGTCCGCGCTGTTTCGGCTGTCTGGTCCTCCAGCCCTGCCACCCCCTCCCGCCGCTCCTCCCCTTCCGCAGATCCTCGCGATCGTCTTCGTCCTCCTCGTCGTCCTCCCCCTCACCCGCTCCTGGGCCGCGTCCTCCTCCTCCTCCTCCTCCTCCTTCTCCTCCTCCTCCTCCTCCTCCTCCTCTCCTCCTCTCCTCCTCCTCCTCCTCCTCCTCTCCTCCTCCTCCCTCCTCCTCCTCCTCCTCTCCTCCTCCTCCTCCTCCTCCTCCTCCTCCTCCTCCTCCTCCTCCTCTCTCTCCTCCCTCCTCCTCCTCCTCCTCCTCCCTCCTCGCCTCCTCCCCGCTCCTGCTCCTGGACCCCGCCGCCCCCACACCCGCGCCCACGCCGCCGTGCCTGCGCGAGTGGGCGGCGCTCGCTGGCGGCCTTCCCCCCGCCCGAGGCCGGTAGCATCCCCCCCCCTCTCCTGCTCCTGCGCCTCCTGCGCCTCCTCCGTCTCCTCGCTTCGCTCCTCCTTCTGCTCGCTCGCTTCTCCTCCTCGCTCGCTCCTCCTCGCTCGCTCGCTCTTCCTCCTCCATGCCTTCGCCTTATAGATAACTCCTCCCCGTCGCACCCCGAGGCCAATTTTTAGGGCGGGCCGGGCGTTTCGCCTGAGACTTCCTCACCATGTATGACACCGAAGCTTAAACAGTGGCAACAGCGGGTGGTTTTCAAAATGTGGCTCTCGCCTTAGCGCCGCGCACAATCGCTTTCAAAATGTGCAAGGGTTTCACGGATTGAGGGTGGGTCGTTTTCAACATGTGCCTCTCGCCTTGTCCCCGCGCACAGTTCGTTTCCACAAACAGCCAGAGCTTCCCGGATTGAGGACGGTTCCTTCTCAAAATGTGGCTCTCGCTTTTGCGCCGCGCACATTCGTTTCCAACATTTGCACGAGTTTTGCGGATTCCCATGCTCAACGTACCAGCAGTGGTTTTTTGGAAGGATTCAGGATTATGCGGGTACAACAGTTATGTTGAAACGCGATGTTGAACTCCATGAAAAGTTGCGTTATGGTGCGATTCCGAGTCGCCAAAACCAGCAGTCAGGTTGGCACGTGGTGTTGAAACCCGAGAACACTGTTTTGGTATGCTTCAGGATCTTCAAGCAGTTGTCTTCCAACGAGGCAGTTCCCTCAGTGGAAATGAACCGTTATAGAGGCCTACGAAGACGGAGCTTGGAGGGAGGGTTAATTCCAACATCGTTGATGATTGTTGGGTTTGCACTGGTTCTCCTCCTCCGTTTCCTATCCTCCTTCCTCCTCCTTTTCCTCCTCTTTCTTCTCCTCCTTCTCCTTCTCCCTCTTCTCCTCCTCCTCCTCCTCCTCCCTCTTCCTCCTCCTCCTCCTCCTCCCTCCATTTCTTTTCCTTCTGCATGCTTTCTCCCTGTCGTACCCCCGAGGCCAGTTGTTTGGCGGCCAGGCGTTCTGTCTGAGACTTCCTCACCATGTACGACTCTGAAGCTTAAAAATGGCAACCGCTTCACAGATGGAGGGTGGGTGGTTTTCACAATGTGGCTCTCGCCTCAGCGCCGCGCACATTAGCTTTGAACATTTGCAAGAGCTTCACGGATTGAGGGCGTGTCGTTTTCAAAATGTGGCTCTCGCCTTGGCGCCGCGCATATTCGTTTTGAACACCTGAAAGAGTTTCATTGATTGAAGGCGTTTCTGTTTCAAAATGTAGCTCTCGCTCTCGCTGTTGCGCCGCGCACATGCGTTTCCAACACGTGGAAGAGTTTCACGGACTGAGTGCGGGTCGTTTTCAAATGTGGCTCTCGCCTTGGCGCCGCGCAGGTTCGTTTCAAAATTTGCAAGAGCTTCACGGATGGAGGGCGGGTCGTTTTCAAAATGTGGCTCTCGCTTTTGCGCCGCGCACATTCATTTTGACAATTTGCCAGAGTTTCTCTGATCCTGATCGAGGGCGGCTCCTTTTCAAACTGTGGCTCTCGCTTTTGCGCCGCGCACATTCATTTTCAATAGTTGCAAGAGTTTCACGGATTCCCATGCTCGACGTACCAGCAGTGGTGTTTTGGAAGGATTCAGGATTACGCGGGTGCAGCAGTTATGTTGAAACGCGGTTTTGATCTCCATCGAATGGCGTTCTGGCACAATTCGAGATCGTCAGGACGCAGCAGTCAGGTTGATCCGTGGCGTGGAAATCCTGAGAACGATGTCTTGGCATGATTCAAGGTCTTCAAGCAGTTGTCTTCCAACGAGGCAGTTCCCTCAATGCAAATGAACCGCTGTAGGGGCCTGTGAAGAGGGAGCTTGGAGGGAGGCTTGATTCCAACATCGTTGATGACTCTTGGGGTTGCACTGGTCCTCCATCCTTTTCCTACTCCTGTTCCGCCTCCTTCCCCCTCCTCCTCCTCCTCCTCCTCCTCCTCCTCCTCATCCTCCTCATCCGCCTCCTCCTTCTCCTTCTCCCTCTTCTCCTCCTCCTCCTCCTCCTCCTCCTCCTCCTCCTCCCTCTTCCTCCTCCTCCTCCTCCTCCTCCTCCTCCTCCTCCTCCTCCTCCTCCTCCTCCTCCTGCTCGCTTGCTCCTCCCCGGGAGGAGGGGGGCAGCGGGCACCCCTGCCCGAGCCTCCGCAGCGCGGGGCCCTGGCCTTTTGTGGGAGGGCCGGCTCCTGGCAGCGAGGGCCTCGTTCGTGGCCAGGAACCGGGAGGCGGCACCGGCCATGGCCTGGGCCGAGGCTCTCGCCGTGGCGCAGAGGGGAGCTATCCAGGAGCAGCGTTCCCAGACATGATCGCGTCGTAAAAAAATCAGGACGAGAGGTTTTTGGCTATTTTAGGCCCTGCGGGGCCCTCGCCGGGCCTCGGGACCGTCAAAAAAAGAGTCAGGACTAAAAACCGGTCCCAGAGAAAGGGTCGGGACTTCAAGGGACGCCGTCCTGAACAAAATCAGGACGTCGCATGTCTGGCTTTGGGGCGGGGGGGGGGTAGGCTCGGGGGGGGGGATGAACCCAGCCGATCCCCAATCGCCCACGGATCGCCGAGAGGTCCCTGGTGCACCACCCCTCCCAGGAGTGTGCGGCATCGCTGTCGTGGGCACAGCGCCGATCCATCGGCGACGTGCCGCCGGTTCCAGGTCGATCTTCTCCCCCCCGCTGGGCCGATCCCCTGGTGTGTCTCGGGTCACGACTTGGAGCTGCACCGGCCGCTCGGCCTCGAAGAGGCGCAGTCGCTGGAAGGCACCCCGAGGCTGGAAAACCCACGAGAACAGAGGAACTCGTCCGACAGCTTCGAACCTCCCTCGAAACTTCGGCGTCTTGGCGCCACCCCCCGTCGGCCTTGGAGGAGAGTGGTCCAGGAGGGACAAGCACACAGACACGAAGAATCGCCGACTCCCAGGAAAGTATGGGAAAGGTATGGGAAGTGGGGGGGGGATACGAAACCCTGGTAAATATAGGGCAGCACGGGGAATCCTGGGATCTGTGCCTATGTCAATTTGTCTGTCCCTGGGCCCCTTCAGGGGTGCAGGAGGGTCTCCGCCGTCGTCGGGGCCTCCATGGGGCCGCGGCCGCCAGAGGACCCGAGGGCCTGTGGGCAGGCCAGCTCAGGGCGAGGAGCACGCGAGCCGGAGGGGCCCGTTTCCAGCAGGCCCTCTCCTCCTCGTGCTGGGCCTGGGCCTGGGGCTGGGCGTTGCTGGACATGCTTCCCCCCTCTGCCTTTCCCTGCCTGCCTGCCTCCCTCCCCCCTCCCTCCTCCCCCCCTCCCCCCCTCACTGCGTCTCTCCCTCCCTCCCTCCTCTCCCTCCCTCCTCTCCCTCCCCCCCCCCCCCCCCCCCTTCCTCCCCCCCCTCCCCCTCCCCTCCCCCTCCTCCCCTCTCCTCCCCTCTCCTCCCTGCCTCCCGCCCTTCGCCTCCGCCGCCCCGCACACCCCTCCCGCGAGCCAGGGGCCCCGTGCGCTGCACCGTGCCGCTGCTCCGAGCTTCCGCCCCTCCTCCTCCTCCTCCTCCTCCTCCTCCTCCTCCTCCTCCTCCTCCTCCTCCTCCGCCTCTTCCTCCTCCTCCTCCTCCTCCTCCTCCTCCTCCTCCTCCTCCTCCTCCTCCCTCCTCCCTCCTCCCTCCTCCCTCCTCCCTCCTCCCTCCTCCCTCCTCCCTCCTCCCTCCTCCTCCTCCCTCCTCCCTCCTCCCTCCTCCCTCCCTCTTCCCTCTCCCTCCTCCCTCCCTCTCCCTCCTCCCTCCTCCTCTTCCTCCTATCTCCTCCCTCGCCTCCTCCTGCTCCTCTCTCCCTCCCTCGCTCCTCGCTCCTCGCTCCGTGCTCTCCTTCTTGTTATTATTCTGATTGTTATTCTCCTCCTCCTCCCCCTCCGCCTCCTCCTCCTCCTCCTCCTCCTCCTCCTCCTCCTCCTCCTCCTCCTCCTCCTCCTCCTCCTCCTCGTAGGTATCCACATCCGTTCGGATCGCCAGAAGGGGCAATGGACCGAGCAGGGCGGACCGAGGCAGACCGGGAACGGACCAGCAGTACGGGGCGAGCTTGCTCGGACGGGTCCGCGGATCCGTGACGATAGGTGCGCGCCGTGTCGACCAGCGGCGACTCCACCGCGGGCGTTCCACGTTGGAACGCCGCCGGCGACCCAGAGTCGGTCGATGTTGGATGATCGGATGTTTCGGGAACGGCCGACCGTCCAAGGTTGAACGATACACGCGGTCAGTCATTCCCTGCGCTCGAACGGCGCATTGGCAAATAAAAAGTTAGCACAGCGCACTGTCGCCGGACAGCTGATGCGATGCGAAATTCAGTGAACACGCATCGGTTCCACCTGTGAGGACAAGCGGGCACGCGGTGTCAGAAGCCAAAGCCGAAGTCGGTACGACACGAACCTGCCGTACCCTCCCTTCCGTCAGTCTCGAGTCGGGTCTCATGCCCTCGTGCAGCCCTGCCCAGGGAGTTCTGCCAAGGAGGGCCCGTCCTTGCACCGAGCCGCGAATCCGAGCCGATCCTCGTCCCATCTCCTCGTCCTCGCCATCCTCCCCTCCTGACCTCCCCTCCCTCCCTGCGTCGCGATCCACGGCCGGCGCATAGCGCCCGCGGATGGATATCCTGCGCGGGCTGATCGGGAGCGACCGCAGGGTGAAGGAGGTGCTCAGAGGCCCCCCGCGGCCCTCGGGGCGGGGTCGGGCAGAGGAGGGGCGCTGGGGCAGGCCCAGGTTCGGAGCAGAGGCAGCCTTCATCAGCAGGAGCTCTCGGAAGTCCGTGCCGTGCGGACTTCTTGGGAGGACAAGGCAGAGGAGGAGGACCTTGAGGAGGAGGAGGAGGAGGAGGAGGAGGAGGAGGAGGAGGAGGAGAGGAGGGGAGGAGGGAGGAGGAGGAGGAGGAGGAGGAGGGGGAGGAGGAGGAGGAGGAGGAGGAGGAGGGGGAGGAGGAGGAGGAGAAGGAGGAGGAGGAGCCCTGGCGGTGCCCCCGGCGCCGCCCCATGGCGCGCTCCGATCCAAGCAAAATCCGCGCGGAGCTCCGAGAGTTTAGGTATACGCGTGTGCCGCGCTCCTGCCTCGCAGAGGCGGGCCATCCTGGAGGCCTCGGCGCGCGCCAGCACGGCGTGTTTCGCGCGAGCCCTGTTTCGAGCAGTGGCGAAGCGTGCTGAGTTGCCCGTAGGCCCACCGAAGGATGTTTTGATTATCTTCTGGTGGCTTGCGCGACATGTTCTTATAAGATGTATGGCTGGGGCAGCCTTGGCTTCGCCCTGTGTTCTAAGGACATGCTGTTTGTTTGTGTTCGAGCCTCATGAGGTCATAAGAACATATCGTGGTAGGCCTATGAGGAATCGAGGAACAACACATTACATACATATGCACTCGTGCCGGCGCTGTACCCCCTCTCTGGCGCGCGGAGCGTGCTGAGGGCTGTGTCGGAGGCGCCGCCCAGAAGCTCCAGCTGCGGTCCAAGAAATCCACACGGACCTCCAGAAGCTGTTTTTGTCGTTCATTGTTGCTCCTCGAAGGAATTCTGGGACGGTCGGTTCCTGCTCAACTTTTGGTCCGCCCTCTCCGCGCTTTCTGCGGCGCCGCCGCGCGTTTTGGAGCGCGTGGGCGTCTCGAGGCCTCTTCGGGGCGGCGCTAGGGGGAGGATATTTTCATGGGGAGATACATTTTGAGAGGGGGGATGGACCCAGGGGGAGAGCGGTTCGGGTTTGAAGGTCAAGGTTTTCGGGCGTTCTTGTCAGTTCTCTCCGGTTTTCCAGCCTCGGGACGCTGACCAGCGGCCGTTCTGGGTTTGCCCAGCTCGTCCCGAACGGCCGTCAGAGACCCGACTTCTGACACGAGAACCAGCGGGGACAGAGATGGATTCAGGGGGGAACGCATCGACCCCCAATCGCCCATGGATCGCCGAGAGGGGCCCGATGGCCCACCCCGCCCAGGAGCGTGCGGATTTGCAGCCGTGGGCCTCTCGTCGATCTGTCGGCGATGTATCGCCGATTCCAGGTCGATGCATGCGTTTCCCCCCCCTCCCCAGAGCCGGTCCTCTGCTGTCGTTCCCGCTCACCTTTCAGGCGATCGCAAACATGGATCAAGGGGGCGTGGATTAGTGACGGGTCTCGCTTCCACGGGAAATCGCGGATTTCCGCCGCCGAGCGAGGCGCCACCGGCCACATTTTGGGTAGGGCACCTCCCCGATCCATGGATTTGACGACCGCGCGCAAAATCCATGCATCGCTAATCCATGCTTGCGCGTCCCGGAACCTTTGCCGAGCAGTCGAAGCTGCCCTCCCAGGCCTGCCGGCCCCCGAGGGGTCTCTCGGGCCGCCTGTCTGGGAGCGGTGTCGGTCGTGGTGCAGTCAGAGCGCGGCCGTTCTCGTCGCCCCCCCCACCCCTCCCTCCCCTCCCCCTTCAGCAGGAGCAGGGAGGAGGGAGGGGCGAGGGAGGGAGGGAGGAAGGGGTAGAAGAAGGAGGAGGATGGAGGAGTAGGAGGAGGAGCAGTAGGTGGAGAAGGATTGAGGAGGATGTGGAGGATGCGGAGCAGGGAGGAGAGAGAGGGAGCGGAAGAGAAGGGCGGAGGAGGAGGATTGCGGAGGAGAGGAGGGGGGATGTCCACGACAGAGTGCGCCCCGTGAGAGACCAGCACCTCATGACCGATAGGGTGGTCATTCAGGCGAAAGCCACGCTTTGAGACAGTGCAGGCTTGCTTACGTCCAGCGCGCACGAAGGAATGCGAGAAGTTATGATCGTGCAGTTCAGCGAGGCGCCCAGCGAGGTCCCCGTCTTGACAAGCAAAGAGAGGCAGCCCCCGATGTGTGTACGTAACTGCTGTGCAAGTTTGCGGTTCTGGTCATGGGCTTCAAGGAGGTCTCAGGCGAGAGCGAGGAGGAGGAGGAGGAGGAGGAGGAGGAGGAAGAGGAGGACGAGGAGGAGGAGGAGGGGGGGGGAGGAAGAGGAGGGAGGAGGAGGAGGAGGAGGAGGAGGAGGAGGAGAGGAGGAGGAGGAGGAGGGAGGAGGAGGAGGAGGAGGAGGAGGAGGAGGAGGAGGAGGAGGAGGAGGAGGAGGAGGAGGAGGAGGAGGAGGAGGAGGAGGAGGAGGAGGAGGAGGAGGAGGAGGACGACGACGACGCCAGGAATTACCTGCCTCGCACCAGGATGACCTGCCTCCCCGGCGCCCTTTCCCCCCCCCGTCGGCGCGGCCCGGCGCGGCAGCGGCCCGAGGCCTGGGCGTGGTGTGCACGCTGCTCGGCAACATCGACCGGGAGCCCGAGGCGGGAGTGGGGGTCGTCGTCGTCGTCCTCCTCCTCCTCCTCCTCCTCCTCCTCCGCTTCGTCGGCCTCCTCTGACTATCGTCTAGGCCTCCCAGGTGGGGTCGAAGCAGATGGGGTCGGAGGATCGCGCCGCATCGCCGATGCATCTGCGATGCGGCCTGATGTGGAGCCCGATCTTCTTCTCGCGGACGTCGCCGATGCAACGCCGACGCATCGCCGACATCGCTGATGCATCGGCGATGCATCGCTGATGCATCGCCGACGTATCGCCGATGCGGCGCGATCCTCCGACCCCATCTACTCCGACCCCATCTGGGAGGCCTTTTATATTGTTCCTTTTCGTGTAATGTGTGTCCTGTCCTCCACTCGCCTCTGCTGCTGCTCATCCTCTTCCTCCTCCCCCTCCTGCTCTATTTCCTCCTGCTCCCCTCTCCTGCTTCTCCATCCTGCTCCCCGTGTTCATCCTGCCCTTCCTCTTTCGCCTCGTTCCTGGAACGCCCTGGCATTGGTGTTCACTCTCTGCAGCACCTCACCGGGCTGCATGCGAATTTGTCTCTCCCTCCTGCCTCCTCAGAGGCACGTGGCTGCCCTCATGGTTCTCTCTTAAAGTCTCTGCGGCCTGTCTCAGGGCCACGGTGTAACTTATCAGGCTATCTGAGGTTCTCTTGGGACTACATAGGCCCCTCTGGGGCCATCTTGGAAGCATGTTGGGTCGTCTTAGGGGCCATGATAGTTTTACCTCTGGCTGGTTGGTTGGGTCTTACTGGCACTCTAAATGATTGGCTACATATCCCTCGGGACCCACAGGGCGAACCCACGCGCGCGTGCATGGTTTTCAAACATACCCTACTCGCAGCTGCGAACGTAATGTATCTCTGGCCCACTGAACAAGCGCCCCGCTTCGGTTGGTTTGTCCTCTTGTTTCCATCGGGATTGCAACTCACCATCTACACGGGCAGTTTTCGACGCCGAGTCATGCTGTGGATGCTGTTTTTGCTCGTGTGCTCATTGGGGTCATCTGCTGGTTCTTCACACGAGCTTCTTTACATGCTTGCGCGCTGCGCATGTCGATCGGAGCTTGGACTCCATGAGCGGGCAGCTGTGCAGATCGACGGCCTGACAAGTGCATGCATCCCGTTCGAGAGCGGGCTTACACGGCGTCTTGTTTCGTGCGTGGCTTCACCTGGCACCTCATTGTGTGTCTGCATGTGTTGCGATATCCAGTCTGTTTCGGTAAAACCCGCAAAACAGTGCCTGGGTAATGGGCAATCGCCTGGCTACTTGTTTCGTGGGATCTCGCGTAGCGCCTATTGGATGCCTGTCAGGGGTCCGGTGGCCTCTTCTGGGGGCCTGAGCTCCAGAAAGTGCATCACAATTTTCAAGACATGGGTCTCAATATGATTCGAATTCACTCCACTCAATACCAACCGTACGGTGGTGGATATTCCGGGTTGGCATTATCCCATCGGCTCCGTGTGTGCACGATTCCAAAAAGTGGTAGTTTAGCACAACGTGGGCTCCCTGCGCTGACCCAACCCAACTTGGAACATATGGTGGGGCGTGATGGTGGAGTCGTGTCTACACTTGCTCGACACCTTCATTCAGGCACATGCAATTGACATGCGTCTTGCTTGGGTTCAATGCCATGCTTCTGCACACGTATTATTCAACGTCTTGCTTCTCCTCATGTGTTTACACGCGCATGTGTATGTATCGTACCACTGCGTAATTAATGGTGCAGGCACATGTGTGTTTGCATGTGCAGGTGAATGCGCATGCATGTTTATGGGTATTCGGGTGCATGTGTACAGGTATGTGCACGGATGCGTGTACGTACGCTCATGGGCTTTTGCAGGTGGACGCATCTGTTTGCAGCTGCATTTCCAAAAGTATTATCTTGCCGTTGCACGTATACACTTCATTACATGTTGAACTCGTTGTCTATCCTGAACCCAGTGTCCCAGCATGGTCTAACTACAAGTGTGGTTTTGTTCGGGAGTGCCTGCCCTGACCCTCTCCATTTTCCTTGCTCGCCCTGCTTGCTGCGCTCCTCCTTCGACCACCCGCGGAGTCCCTCTGTCTACGCGCTCTGGCGCTCCTAATTACAGGCCGGTCGGCGCGTTATGCCAGGTTTCTTTTCTGTTTGATCTTCCGATTTCCGCGTCCCCTTCGTCTCCGTTTCACCCGGGTCGAAGGGGCGAGGACGGTCACGCGGCAGGACAGCTTGCCGCCGCAGTCACGCCTCTGATATCAGTATCGAGATTGATGTGTCGACGGGTGGAATTGGGGCAACACCGAAATGGGTGCGTCCAGCCCAGGCTGACAGGCTCCCGCCTCGATCCACCGCTCGCCCTGGGGCGCAACCACAAGCGGCCGAGCGATTGTGCTCCTACAGCAGGGCCGCCTGCTTTTTTTGGGGGGGGCCGTGGACGGGAACTTTGCCCGACGTGGCCTCGCACCACCGTGCAGACGCTGCAGGAGAGGTCCGATCCACTCTGTCCTCTGCGTAGCCCCTGCTGTCTGCAGCGCCGCCGCCGCCCACTCCTCTGCGCGGCTACCCCCAGGGACCAGAGTCAAGACGACGATGGTGGTGATCATGATGATGATGCCGGTGATGGTGACGGCGCTGGTGATGGTGATAGCGATGATGTTGCTGTTGGTGGTGATGCCGTGGCTGATGATGGTGGCGATGACGGTGATGACAATGATGATGGTGCTGATGGTGATGATCTTTCTGATGCGGTTGAAGATCATGATTGTGATGATGACTCGGTCGATGGTGATGATGCAGATGGTGTTGATGCTGTTGATGATTGTGATGATGATGATGATCATAATCATCAACATCATGATCATGGTGCTGGTGATGACGGCGATAACTAATTTTCTTGGGGTGAGGCGAATGAGGATGAGGATGATGATCAGGTTGTATAGTATGAGGTGGTGCTGATCATCATGATGATGATGATGATTACGAAAAAGATGGTAACGACGCTGATGACGATGATGATGCTGCTTAGTATGACTAATCTTACGAATATGTTGATGATGCTGCTGATGATGATGATGCTGATGGTCATGATACTGATGATGATGGTGACTATGATGTTGATGATGAGTATGACGAAAACGATGATTACGATGATGATGCTGACGATTGGTAATGTTGATGGTGAACATGGTGATGCTGGTGATGGTGAGGATGCTGATGATGCTGATGCTGACGATGATACTGATGATCATGCAGTTCCTGTGCAGAAGGATGACTAGCCGGCGGAGCGACGCTGGTTGGATGGGTGGGTGGAGGAGCCCAAGTGGCAGCGCCTCCGCTGGGACAACGCCCGCATCGCGGTGGGTGCCCCGGGGATGGCAGGTGGGGTGGGAGGAGCAGGAGGTAGATGACATGCAGGAGGAGGACGACGAGAGAGGAGGCAGGAGGCACGAGGAGCATGATGAGGCGTCCATCGAGGAAGATTTAATTGCATGAACAAGCTTCTGGAGGTCCGCGCGACTTGTTTGGATCTGCGCTGGGGCGCCCTTGGCGGCACCTTCCGCGCCGCCCCTGGCGCGCGCGCCAGCGAGAAGGGCCCCAGCGCCGATCTAAGAAATCCGCGCGGATCTTCGGAATCCGCACGAACAGGATGTTGAGGAATCCAGACGAGCTGTGAGTAGTAGTAGTAGTAGTAGTAGTAGTAGTAGTAGTAGTAGTAGTAGTAGTAGTAGTAGTAGTAGTAGTAGTAGTGGTAGTAGTAGTAGTAGTAGAAGAAGAAGAAGAATAAGTACTAGTAGTAGTAGTAGTAGTAGTAGTAGTAGTAGAAGTAGTAGAAGTAGTAGTAGTAGTAGTAGTAGTAGTAGTAGTAGTAGTAGTAGTAGTAGTAGTAGTAGTAGTAGTAGTAGTAGTAGTTCTAGTAGTAGTCGTAGTAGTAGTAGTAGTAGTAGTAGTAGTAGTAGTAGTAGTAGTAGTAGTAGTAGTAGTAGTAGTAGTAGTAGTAGTAGTAGTAGTAGTAGTAGTAGTAGTAGTAGTAGTAGTAGTAGTAGTAGTAGTAGTAGTAGTAAGTAGTTTAGTCGTAGTAGTAGTAGTAGTAGTAGTAGTAGTAGTAGTAGCAGCAGCAGGAGTACTAGTAGTAGTGGTAGTAGTAGTAGTAGTAGTAGTAGTAGTAGCAGCAGCAGCAGCAGTAGTAGTAGTAGTAGTAGTCGTAGTAGTAGCGGTAGTTGTTCTAGATGCCGTAGCGATCGTAATAGTTGTCGTAGCGATCGAAGTTGTCGTAGCGTTTGTAGTCGCAGTAGAAGTAGACTATTCGAAGACGTAGTGAGAGCAGTCGTAGTAGCAGTAGCAGTAGCAGTAGTAGTAGTAGTAGTAGTAGTAGTAGTAGTGGTGGTGGTGGTAGTTGTAGTAGTAGAAGTAGTAGCAGTAGTAGTAGTAGTAGTAGGAGTAGCAATAGTAGTAGTAGTAGTAGTAGTAGTAGTAGTAGTAGTAGTAGTAGTGGTAGTAGCAGCAGTAGTAGTAGCAGCAGTAGTAGTAGTAGTAGTATGAGTCGTAGTAGTAGTAGTAGTAGTAGTGGTAGTAGTAGTAGTAGTAGTAGTAGTAGTAGTAGTAGTAGTAGTAGTAATCGTAGTCGTAGTCGTAGTCGTCGTCGTAATCGTAGTCGCAGTCGTAGCCGTGGTCGTCGTAGTCGTCGTCGTAGTCGTCGTCGTCGTCGTAGTTGTAGGAGTAGCAATCGTAGTCGCAGTCGTAGTCGCAGTGACAGTCGTGGTCGTAGCAGTAGTCGTAGTAGTCGCCGTTGTCGTAAGAGTAGCGCTTGCAGTAGTGGTAATATTGTTCGTAGTAGACGTATGTTTAGTAGTCGTAGTTTCAGTAGTAGTACTTGTAGTAGTAGCAGTAGTAGTAGTAGTAGTGGTAGTAGCAGTAGTGGTAGTTGCAGTGGTAGTGGTAGTGGTAGTGGTCTGTGAAGAACCATTCGTAGTTGTAGGAGTAATAGTAGTAGTGCCAGTCGTAGTGGTAGTAGTAGTGGTGGTAGTAGTAGTAGTAGTAGTAGTAGTAGTAGTAGTAGTAGGAGTAGTAGTAGTAGTAGTAGTAGTAGTAGTAGTATCAGTAGTAGTACTACTATTAACAGTACTAGTGGTAGAAGTAGCAGAAGAAGTACTACTCACGAAGATGTAGTAATAGTAGTCGTAGAAGTAGTCGTAGAAGTAGTCGTAGTAGTAGTAGTAGTAGTAGTAGTAGTAGTAGTAGTCGTAGTCGTAGTCGTAGCCGTTGTCGTAGGCGTAGTTGTTGTCGTACTTGTAGTCGCAGTCGTAGTCGTAGTCGTACTAGTCGTCGTCGTAGTCGTCGTAGTAGTAGTAGTAGTCATGGTAGTCGTAGTAGCCGTAGTAGCATTACGAGTAGTAGTAGTAGTGGTCGCAGTACTAGTAGTGGTGGTGGTGGTCGTAGTCGTCGTAGGGGTCGCACCCGTCGTAGTATTCATCCAGTTCGTAGCCGTAGTAGTAGTGATAGTAGCAGCCCTAATGCGTAGTCGTCGTCGTAGTCGTAGTTGAAGTCTTAGTCGTAGTCGTTGTAGTCGTCGTCGTAGTCGTCGTCGTAGTAGCAGTAGTACTCGTAGCCATACTCGCCGCAGTCGTAGTCGTAGTCGCAGTCTTAGTCGTAGCAGTAGTCGTGGTAGTAGCCGTAGTCGTAGTGGTAGTTGTCGTCGTTGTCATAGCAGTGGTAGTAGTAGTATGGGTATTGCTCGTAGTAGCAATAGTCGTAGTAATATCAGTAGTTGTTGTAGTAGTGGTAGTGGTAATGGTAGTGATGGTGTTAGGTGTCGCAGTAGTAGTAGTCGTATGAATAGTAGCAGTAGACTTAGTCGTAGTACGAGAAGTAGTCGTCGTAGTAGTAGTAGTAGTAGTAGTAGTAGTAGTAGTAGCCGTAGTAGTAGTAGTGGTGGTGGTCGCAGTCGTCGTAGGAGTAACAGTAGCAGTCGTAGTATTAGTAGCAAGTAGTACTTGTTGTTGTTGATTGTCGTAGTTGTCGTAGTCGTAGAAGTAGTAGTTGTCGTAGCAGTACCAGTAACAGTAGTAAGAGTTAGAAGTAGTGGTTCGTAGTAGTAGTAGTAGTAGTAGTAGTAGTAGTAGTAGTCGTAGTAGTAGTAGTAGTAGTAGTAGTAGTAGTAGTAGTAGTACTACTAGCAGTAGTAGTAGCAGTAGTAGCTGCTGTAGTAGTAGCAGTCCTAGTAGTATGAGTAGTAGTACTAGTAGTCGTAGTAGTCGTAGTAGTAGTAGTAGTTGTTGCTGTTGCAGCTGCAGTAGGAGTAATACTAGCACTAGTAGAAGCTGTAGTAGTAGTCGTAGTAGTAGTGGTGGTAATAGTAGTAGTAGTGGTAGTAGTAGTAGTAGTAGTAGTAGCAGCAGCAGCAGCAGTAGTAGTAGTAGTAGCAGTACTAGTAGTTACAGTAGTAGTATTTGTATGAGTAGTAGTCGTCGCCGTAGTAGTAGTAGTAGTAGTAGTAGTAGTAGTAGTCGTATCAGTAGTAGTAGTAGTAGTAGTAGTAGTAGTAGTAGTAGTAGTAGTAGCATCAGCAGCAGCAGTAGTAGTAGTAGTAGCAGCAGTAGTAGTAGTAGTCGTAGTAGTAGTAGTAATAGTAGTAGTAGTAGTAGTAGTAGTAGTAGTAGTAGTAGTAGCAGTAGTAGTAGTAGTAGAAGTCGTAGTCGTAATAGCACGCGTCCAAGCAAAAGAACCTGCAGCAGCGATAGCAGGCGACATTGTGGAGGTGGTAGATGATTGATGATAACCGCTGCTGGCGCCGCTGGTCAGTGGGACTGGCGCGTGCTCCTGCGCACGCCACCCGCTTCCGATGACCTGGCGGGAAAAACAACAACAGTTCGTTGCCAAGTTCAAATGGGAGCGGAACGTCGGGGCAATCTTGGATGCGGACTGAACGCGTGATGCCTTTCGCTGGCGCGCGAAACAGCTTCCAGCACGATTGGCGATGTGAAATGTGCGCGTCGCCCTGCTGGGGCCTCAAGGACAACACGCGCGGCGATCTGGCGGGAGCGGCATGTCGCCATTTGGGTGCGGCTCCGTTTCCGACGTTGTCGCGATCTAGTACTTCGTGCCGCGTCCAAGTTGGACCGAGCTGGGCACCAGCTTCCATAAGAAACTTCGCGCCGTTGGGGGGAGAGCATGTTGCCCTTGCGCGCGCGCGGTATGCCCCAGTCATGCCATACCGTCTGCACCGTCGACGGTATCACGTTCGTGTTGAAAGTGGAAGCGTCGACTTTAGATCGCATTTTATGCGCGGGAAGGACAGGCCATGGCAGGGGCGCTGCCAGTTCGCTGAGCAGGGCAGTGTAATCATTTACGAATCAGGAGCATGGTGACTTGGAGGAGCGGAGGACAGTGTTTGGGAGTGAGTAGGAGGGCGCACACAGGCGCAGCTTGGGGGCAAGTGTGCTCAATCCGCCAACCTTCGATGCTCGTGGCGTGGAGGTGTACGCTGAAAAGATGTCAGACACGACTGTTGGGTGGGAGGCGCGAGGGGCAATATTGAACGGGAGAAGAGGGGGCACAGGGACAATGTGCAGACCCCGCGACCCCAGTGCCCAGCTACATAACCCAAGCCGCCAGAAGCGCAGTGGAAGCCCTGACTCGGAACCCACCGCCTGTTCAGCTGGTCCGGATTCGGGTTGTGCGCAGACAGTTCCCCCCAGGTGGTCCGGGCTGCCCTCGACATGTCGCCCGAGTCGTGCAGGGCTGCCTCAACACCCCAACCTTGGGGCCAACTTGCCGTCTCAAGAGATGCCAGCTTCGCCAGCCAGCCAGCCAGAGACCGCCTGCCTGCCAAGAGGAGAAGGAGGAGGAGGAGGAGGAGGAGGAGGAGGAGGAGGAGGAGGAGGAGGAGGAAGAGGAGGAGGAGGAGGAGGAGGAGGAGGAGGAGGGGGAGGGGCTCGGTTCCAGGCTCTGTGGAGTTTGCCGCGTGAGTGACGGGAGAGACCGGGCCCGACGGCGCGGGCATTCGCGCGTCCACGCGCAAGCGCCCTCCTTTCCGAGCGGTGCATGGGCCACGCTGGCGCCCCGCCTCTGCCACGACTTGAAGGGGCCCAAGGACACACAAATAAATACACACAGATAACATGATTCCCCACACGTTCCACTGGTTTCTTGTTTTTGGTCTTCCCCCACACTTCTCATAGTTTCTCATATTTCCCGGGGAGTCGACGATGAATTGCGTCTGTGTGTTTGTTCCCCTCCTGAAGGTCGCTGTGTCGTCGTGCGCAGGACCCGTCTCCTCTCTTGTCGCCACGCCTGCGCCGCCTGGCTGCATCTGGCCCCCGGCGCGTGGAGATGGCG
>CAUYUJ010008791.1:322234-327234 GCA_963575745.1 Prorocentrum cordatum | reverse complement strand
GGAGCAACGGTGCCTATCGAGACGCGCTCTGCGGACATCTGCGGGTCAAGGCCTACGAGAGAACCCACAAAGCGCGAGGGGAGATGGCCCCGTCCCCGGCGGCGCCGCCTTCGCCTGTCCGGTACCCCTCCCCCCCCCCCCTTCTGTGCCGTGCGGGCGAGGGCGCGAGGGCGCGGGAAGGCGGGCGCGGGGGGGGCGCGCGGCGCGAGGCGTGAGGTGTTGGTGGCCCACGTCCGAGGCTGGGACTTCTGTATACATATGATCACGTATATGAATATCTATATATATATATATATGTATACATATATCTATGTATATGTATATTTGTGTGTAGGTGTATGTATACACATCGACATGGGGATCGACTACAACATTGGTGTACCCCACACGTGGCTTCCTCGCCGAAGGTTCAAACCGTGTGTAGCGTGTCCGTAGTTCTACGAGCAGGATGCGCATTGTTTTGCAGGTCCGGCGAGGGCATTGCTGTTGGAGTAGATCGATTCTGTACCCGACTCCCATACTCGGATATTGCACCACATGGATTGCACAGCATATATTGCACAGCATAGATAACACCACATATATACTGCACAGCACGTACTGCACAGCACAGACTGCTAGACCCACTGTTTCGGGTCCACGCTGGCTAACGTACCTCTTCCTTTTTCTATCCAGTGGCGCTGCCACGATATTTCGCCCCCGCGCTCGGGCGGGTGCCCGGGGGAGGGGGTGCGCCTGGGGGAGGGAATAATCCATTGAACGTCTCTCCTCGAATTTTGTATTGGGGCGCACCTTCTGCCTGGAAGGCCGAAAATGCGGGGAGTTGGTCATACAATGAGGCATCTTGGGCTCGATGCGTTGGGGGGAGCCAGTAATTGATTCGCAAGGAGTGAGAGGGCCCGCGACACACACCTACCGCTGCAAGCGCGGTGGCGGATATTCTTCAACCTGGCGGATCTATCGCAGCATGTGTTTCCTCAGTATGCGGCTCACCAGCCTGACGCTCAACACGGGGCCGTGGGTGGCCGAAGCACTGATTTCGCGTCGCATTTGGTCGTCGAGATCTTGGCATACGCTGCCCGGACCTCCATGTGCGTGTTCATCATGTTTCTCGATCTCGTGAAAGCATTTGACCGCGTCATCCGTGAGATCACCTTGGGATGGCCGGCCGGAGTGTCCGATGGGGAGGCCTACCTGATGGGCCTCGGCCTAGGCCGTGACCAGGCGCAGTGGATTGCAGCATTCGTGTCCGTGCACGGCCCGCTCCTCGAGAAGTGGGGGGTCTCACCGAAAGTAATCCGCCTTCTGAAAAACATGCACGTGCAGTCCTGGTTTAGCGTAGGCGACCTCGATACTGCCATCGCGGTGCGTTTGGGAGGAAGGCAGGGCTGTAAGTACGGCGCCTGTCTTTTCAATTCGACTTTCAGTGTGGCCCTCCAGATGATTCACGACCTCGTCGTGGACGCCGGCTTCGCTCTCCAGCTCCCGTGCGATAGTGCGCCTGTGTGGGCGAAATCCAGGCCTGCAGATGGCGCGCCCGTGCAGGATGTGGTCGACGTCGCATTTGTCGACGACACGGTTTTAATGTTGCTGGCTGTGTCCGCCAAGGTGCTGGACCGATCAATCGATGGTCTGTTGGGCTTTGTTCTTCGCTTTTACCGCGTGCTGAATTTAGAAATCAATTTTCAGCTAGGAAAAACCGAAGCATTTTTGAAGTATAGGGGGCATGGGGCTGTGAAGCACACCCGGGCCAGGCGGCGAGCGCCAGGAGGACCTCTGTGCATCCAGCTTCCCAGCACCGATGACGTTTTGCACGTTGTCCCCCTCTATAAACATCTAGGTTGCGAGCTTGCATTGTCGGGCTCGTTGATTCCTTTGGGGCAGAGTCGCCGCAAGAAGGCCCTGGCCGCGTACGCGCCTCTTGCGATGAAACTTTTTGGGTCCCAGCAGGTTGATTACAGCTTGAAGTGCTGGATGTTCACGACTCTTGTGATGTCCAGGTTGTTGTTTAACCTGCACATATTTGTACCCACTGCTCCATTTCTTTCTCTCCTCAACGGCGTATATATGCGAGGCTACCGCAGGATGCTTGGGGCCCCTCGTTTTGGCCCCGGCGCCGGGAGCGACCTCAGCTTCCGCAGTGTGCACCGAATCCCTTCCATCGATTGTGTGCTGGCGCGTGCCAGGCTTACCTACCTAGGTCGCCTTGTCCGCGCTCGCCCTCCGTCGCTGTCAGCTGTACTCCGGCAGAGGCCAGAGCGCAACGGCATGCCGCAGCTTTCCGCGTGGCTCCAGCTGGTGATTCAGGACCAAAGGCGCCTCCACCAGAGCGTCGCCCTGTGTTCTAACCTGCCCGATCCCGCAGAGGACCCAGAGGCGTGGTGCAAGCTCATATGCGACGAGCCGCTCAAATGGAAGCAATTTGTAGCCCTCCTCCACTTTGAGGATTCAATTTGTGACAAAGTTCTACACCAGCGTGTGGAACCCATCTGTCGACCCTTCGCCTGCTCGGACTGCTCGGTGGCGTTTGCCTCGGAGCGCCAGCTGGCCCAGCATAGGCGCATCAAGCACGGTGTGCGATGCGAGCAGCGTTTCTTCGCACCTGCGTCGGCTACGTGCATGGTGTGTGGCACGACCTTCGGCGCTCGCCTTGGTCTTATCGCCCATTTGTCCGATAAAAGGCGGACGAAGTGCTGGCACGCCATGCTGCAGGAGCCTGCAAAGTACCCGAGGCTTAGCAGCAATGTATGTGCCGAGCTGGACGCGAAAGACCGGGCTGAGCGAACTGCTGCCCAGCGCCTCGGCCACTCCCACGTTCTTGCGAAAGGGGGCTGCACGAGACGCGACGGCACTGCGGTGGGGCGGCCTTCCGCGTAGCCACCGTTGTGTTGTAATCTTCCGAATTCGTTTGTGCTGTATTGTGACGCTTCGCGCAACCCTTGCTAAATAAAAACAACCTGGGACCCCGTTTGAACGGGACCCCCGGGATCCCTGGCCCCGGGGGGTCCCTGGACGCCCCTGCAGAAGGTTATTTGGGCTTGGAAGCTGATGGAAGCCCCTGCTGGGCCCAGGCAGCGAGCCAAAATCGGTCAGGAGGGCGGCCTAACGATCCCCTGAGGGGGCCCCAAGAGGCCCCAAACACCCGAAGAGGTTTCGCATGAGTTGGGGGCTGCTTTGTTCTTCGGTCTTCCTGGCGTCCGAGACCGCCGAAGAGGCCCGACAATCATGCCAAAACTATCCGAAAGGGCTTCCAGGCACCAAGAGACCCCCGAAACGGCCCAACAGGGCCCCAAGATGGAGAGCCCCATGACGGCGACGCCCACCGAAGCATTCCAAAACGTGAAGGTCGCTCAGGGAGACCGCAGTTGGAAGGTAGCCCGAGGAAGCCCCGAGAGGCCCCCAGGATGTACCCAGGAGACCTCCAGAAGGCCGCAAGAGGCCATATAAGATTTTCGTGAGTCCCCCCCCCCGAAGCTCTCCAAGGAGGAGCCTCCGCAAAAAGAGGAGGATGGAAAGAATTCGCAGGGGAAGGGCGAGCATGAGTGGAGGGCGAGAAGTAACATGAGGGAAGGATAACGAATGGCATTACTATTACGGAGATGTCGGACAAGCCCACGAGGAGTTATCGCCATTGTTTCTGCTTCACCTTCCTGCCCTTCCGCTGCGACTTCCGCCCGCATGCCAAAGTTCAGGGACCAGACTGCATGGCGTGAAGCGCCAATGCAGTCTGGTATGCATATGTAGGACATGCACGCATATATTTATACGTATATAACCGTATATAATACACATGTATATATATTTATATATATGTGCACACATATATATATATATATATATATATATATATATGCATGTATATGTTTATACATCTATATATATGTATGTATGTAGATGTGTACAGACATGTGTGTGTGTGTGCGTGCATACACACACATATATATACATTATCCAACGCCCGACAGGCGGCTGAGACGGAGGTGTCCAGGCCCCCTGCGTCCCAGGTGTAATAGCATGGGCGGCAGTTGACATCGCACAGTTCCGCGCAGTCCACGCTTTGGGGGACACGCCCGGGGTGGGGGCCACCATGGGCGGCCTCAGGGGCCACGATGTGGGCCGCCGATGCCCAGGGGACCGCGGGCCCCAGCACCGGGCACTGTGCAGCGCCCCATGCAGTCGAGCTGCTGCGCAGGGCATTATAATGCCCCTGTCCGCCGCCTCCCGGGGGTTCCAGGATTCCTGGGGCGCTCCCCAGCTAGCCTCCGGCCTCGCACCCCTGGGCTTGAGTCGGGGGTGTCCCTCTGCAGGAGGAAGACTGGAGAATCGTGAACAAGATAGGCTGGTGACGATTTGCCGTGGTCGTTGGACCTTTCTGAGCATGTCCTGGCTGTTTTTTGGAGTTTCTCTTACACAGCCGGCCGGCAGGAGGACCTGCCCTACCTGACCCTGGGACCCATCGCCAGCGGCCTCTCGCCTTTCTGCCCCCCGGGCGCCACCCCTCCCCCTCCGCGCGGCGGCGCCGCACTCCAGGCCGCCGCCGCCGAGGCGGGCGCCGCCCTGGTGTACCGGCAGAGCGCCGCGGGCCACGGCCGTGGCCCCAGCCCGCCTCACACCAGGCCTCCCCAGGGAGGGGCCGAGCAGACCCAGACCCCCATCGAGTCATGAAAAGAAGCCACGGCGGGAGGTTTTTGCCTACTTTCGGCCTCCGGGGTCTCTTACCGGCCCTCGGGGCCGTCAAAGAACGGCTGAGGATGAAAAACCGGTCCTGGGGAATGGGTCGAGACCTCTGGGGGTCGACGTTGTGAAAAAATCATGACGTCGGGGGTCTGGGGATGAGGTCGGATGATCGCGCCGCATCGTAACGTTGCATTTTCGGGGGACCTCGCCTGTCCCAAAAATCGGTGTCTTTACTTGTGCCCCCGCGGGCTCGATGCGGACTCGACGCGGATATTTGGCGTGGATTCGACGCGGATGCGGCACGGATTCGACACGGATCCGAC
>CAUYUJ010008791.1:317234-319734 GCA_963575745.1 Prorocentrum cordatum | reverse complement strand
GTCTTTCGACTCTGGCAAGTTGACTTGCATGGAGGGGGGGGCGTAACCAGGCCCGAAAGGCAAGGCGATATGTACCTCACGCGAGCCGTGACGCACTCGCGCGCCTTTTCGGCCCAGCGCTGCCTGGAGAGGTCGGGCGAAGAGAACTATGCACATGCACCGATTCTGGCCAGGCCCATACAACGACGGACGACCGACGACGACGACAGACGATGGACGATGGACGACGGACGACGGACGACGACGGCGGCGGCGGCCACGACGACGACGACGGACGACGGACGACGGACGACGGATGACGGACGACGAACGACGGACGACGGACGGCGGACGACGGACGACGGGCGACGGACGACGACGACGACGTCGACGACAACGGGCGACGACGACGATGACTACGACGACTTCGTCAATTCTCGGCTGGAGCTTGCCGATCCGACGCTTGAACCGATCCTGTTCGACTGGTCGATTCGCTGGCCAGGGCCTCCGTGGGCGTGGGCGGGCGCCGAGGACGCCCTGCCCTGACTCCGCCCGACCGAGCGGGCAGTTGCAGGACTCGGGGGCCCCCAGACGGTGTGGTGACCACAGGACCCGCATAGTTAAGAACGAGCGACTTTCCAAGGTGACCCTTGCTCCCGCAAAGGTTATCGGCTCAAGCTCAGAGAGCGCTCAGCATCCGAGGCCACATCCCATCATAGCCGAGAGGTGGGCCGCGCATTCCAGCAAAATATCGTCCACGTCTTGAGCCAGTTATTGCAACTTCTTACTTACTGTACTCCTTCGGCCCATCCTCGGCCACTTTCGGTGGCCGCTCCCCGCTCGAAAGGTGTCGGCATGGCCTTCCAAGGCCCCTGCATCCTCACCGCGCATCCTTTCTATGGGGGTTGGCTGTAGGTCGTTGGGGATTCGGAGTCACCGCACGGTTTTGGGACCCATGCCGTTCTCCGAGGACGTCTCGGGCGACTGGGGCCTGCGGGCCCCCATTGAACCGTGCGGTGACGCACCGTGCGGTGAGGCCTCTGCGGATCTCGAGGTCGCCGCGCGTTCCGTCACCACACGACGACGACGACGACGACGACGACGACGACGACGACGACGGCGACGACGACGACGACAACGGCGGCGACGACGACGACGGCGACTACGGCGACGACGACGACGGCGACTACGGCGACGACAACGGCGACGGACGGCGACGGCGACGACGACGACGACGACAGCGACGACGACGACGACGACGACGACGACGACGACGACGACGACGACGACGACGACGACGACGGACGGCGACGACGACGACGACGACGACGGCGGCGACGACGACGACGACGGCGACTACGGCGACGACGAAGACGGCGACTACGGCGACGACAACGGCGACGGACGGCGACGGCGACGACGACGACGACAGCGACGACGACGACGACGACAACGCTGACGACGACGACGACGACGACGACGACGACGACGACGACGACGACGACGATGACGACGACGGACGACGGACCTACGGTTCTGGGACCCCCGAGGAGGAGAGGAGGAGAGGGAGAGGAGGAGGAGGAGGAGGAGGAGGGGAGGAGGAAGAGGAGGAGGAGAGAGGAGGATGGCGGAGGAGGAGAGAGGAGGAGGAGGAGGAGGAGGAGAGAGGAGGGGGAGGAGCCGGAGGAGGAGGGAGGAGGAGGAGGAGGGGAGGAGGAGGAGGAGGGAGGAGGAGGAGGAGGAGGAGGGACCCCCGAGTGAGCCCCGCCGGGGGCGCCTCGCTGGCCTCCGCGGCGGGGTTCTGCGCTCGCCGCCCCGCCGCGGCCCTGTGCTCGCAGATGGTGCCCCCGCGACGCCCCCCCGCGCCGTGGACTGCGCACGGGGCCATGCGGTGCGCCGCGGCGCCCCGCAGCGGCCTCGTCCTCCGCCGCCAGGCCTAAGTCGGGCGCGCCCCCCTACAGGAGGACGATGCAAAAATAGTCAAGCAATAGTCTGCGGGCGGGACGGCTTTCTGCTATTTTGGACATTTTGTTACAATGTGTTTTGACTGCTCTAAGTTTTTTTCCAAAATCCTAACGCCAGGCCTTGTCGCCCGCCAGCGCGCGCCCTCTGCGCGGACGGCCGCCGCGCGGCGCTCCGCGGTGCGGGGGCCGAGTGTCGAGGCGCGGCGTGGCCGAGAGTGCGTGGCGCGCCCTCCCCCGTGCGGCATCTGGCTCAGCGGCCTCCGCCTCCTCCGCCTTCTCCTCCCTCCCCCTCCTTCTCCCCCTCCCCTCTCCCTCCCATCCCCCGCCGCCTCCACCCGCCTTCGTCCCTCCTCCCTTCTCCTTTCTCCCCCCTCTGTTCTCCTCCTCCTTCCTGCTGCTGCTGCTGCTGCTGCTGCTGCTGCTCCTCCTCCTCCTCCTCCTCCTCCTCCTCCTTCTTGTTGCCATTCTCACCTGTCTCCGCCCTCCCCTCTCCCTCGCCTCTCCTCCCTCCCTCCTCTCTCATTCGTCGTCCTGCCTCCTCGCCCCTCGCGACGCCC
>CAUYUJ010008791.1:282852-317134 GCA_963575745.1 Prorocentrum cordatum | reverse complement strand
GCGGAAGGGGGAGCATCCGCGCGGCGGGGCGCGCCGCGGAGGCGCGAGCGAGCTCAGCCGTACCCCAGCGTGCGAGCCCACATCGACGAGGCCTACCAGAAGGTATGGGCGGATGTGACCTGGGGGATCGTCTTGGTGGCTTCCCAGGCGGCAGAGGGTTTTTTGACGGAGCTGGTGGAAGCCCCCCTGGGGAGGGCCCCAAAGCAGCTACCGGACAGAACCCTATCGTCCGAAGGGCGTATGATCCACGCGATGCTCTCGGCCAACGCCGCCACACACAAGCGCGACCACCCGCCTGCCGTCCAGCCACGCCATCGGCAGGTGGCGAGGACGGCGGTATGGCATCGCGCGCGCCATCCCGGAGCGCGCCTCCTCTGCGCCAAGCGGGACGTCTCGCGGGCCTCCAAGTGGCTGGACATCGCCCCGGCGGACGTCGGGGACTTTGGCACTTCACTACCGGGGGCCCACGCTGGCATCGAGGGGGACGTCAGAGTCGTTTACCTAGCCATGGTGTTTGGGTGAACGGGAGCCCCAGGCAATTACATGATGCTCGCCCTGGCGGCGAGGGAGCTCCACGAGAGCTATCGGCCTGGGGGGCCGCACTGGCACGACACCACCCACTTCCACTCGGAGTGGCTTATGGATGACCCTGTGGTGGTGGAGCCCGACATTGGGGTCCGGCCGTGGATGGCCTGCGACGCATTGGATGCATCCATACGTGAGGTATTCGGGTCCGAAGCAGTGAACGTCAGCAAGAGGGACGCCGAGGGGGAGCCTTCCACCACGCAGATTATCTGGGGGCTCAGTATGGACTTCGAGCGCGAGCGAGTTGGACTCCCGGGGCCCAAGGCCATGAAGATGCGCTTCCTATTGGCGGAGCCGGAGCTGAGCTTCGGCTGCCGCATGGTCCGGCTGCGAACCGCGAGGGAGCTAAGTGGGCTCGGCCAGTTCTGCGCCTGCGCAGCTCCAGCCCTGAGCCTGGAGCTCCCAGCGGTCCACCGGATGCTGTCGGGTGACCCAGGTCAAGCCTACGTCCATCCGCCGGGCGACCCCGAGATGGTAGAGGCTGCGTGGGACGATTGGCACCAGACCCTGGATTGGCTGCGCGTCTGCTTTGAGATGCCTGTCGAGGGTAACTTCGAGACCTCCTTCGAGGGCCTGCTAGGCCTTCGCGAGGCCCTCGCACTCCCGGGGGCGCTCGGCAAGCTGCGCTGGCTGGGAGGCGATGCCACCCTGGATCGGATCGGTGCGCTGGACTGGTCCTCGCGCGAGTACATCGTGGCGGAGGCGGCTCCCTATCTGGAGACGCTCCGCTCCGCCCCTGGGGTCACTTGGCAGGGGGAGGGGGAGATCATCGCGGTGGTCGAACTCCTCTGCCTGATAGCCTTGGCGGCCGAGAAGGGCCCGGACTGGTTCCAGCTGCTGTTGCCGTACGTCACTGACAACAGCAATGTCAGCCGCTGGCTGCGACGCCGCCGGGCACGGAACGCGGTGGCGCGCCACCTGCTTCGAGTCCTGGCCATGCTGGAGCTACGGTACAAGTTCCGGGTCCTGGACGGGCTTTACTTACGGACTTACCACAACGAGCTGGCCGACTTCGTTACTCGTGCCACGGTGGAGGAGGTACGCCAGCGGATGACGGAGGCCGGATGGACCGAGCTGTCGCCGGCAGCCCCGTGGGGCGAGCTGGTGGAGGAGGCCGCCCAGCGCGAGCTGCGGATGCCAGGAGACGACGGGCCCCGGCGCGCGGCTGCACTCCAAGTCAAGGGAGCCCGGGAGGCCCTACCACGCTACGCCCCCCTGCAGGTCGAGGGGGCGCGGCTGCTGGAGGTGGGAACCGCGTGGCCCCCCTTCGGGGAGGCATGGGAGAGCCTCGGCGGGTCGGCGCTGCTAGCGCCGTGGGATGTCGGTGGCCGATGGGACCCGGACGACGGCGACCACCCCAGGGACCCCACTGGGGCCCCGCGGATCCGTTGGCTGTGCGCGTCACTATCGGAGGACCCCGGTGGACGCGAGGCGACGGGCCTGGAGCCTCTACTGATCACCACTCGGCCACTGGCCGTGTTGCTCGACGCCCCCCTCAACTACGCCGCAGTGCGGCTAGGGGCGCGCTTGCGGCGCCTCGGCTATGTGGCACTCTCCCCGGAGACGCGCCTTCTGTGCACACACTTCGGCGACGTCACGGCACGCGCGCGGGCGGTCCAGGTTTGGGGCTGCGGAGAACGGGTTCGGGCGCCGAGCCTCATACCCCCCCTGGGGCAGCCCTGCGTGGAGCCACGCGGCCTCTGCCAGCTCTGGAAAGAGGCAGGGCGGCCACCGCTGGATGAGCTCCGCCTGGACCTCAACAACGGCACCTTGCTCGTGGACCCTCGGATCTCGACGACGGGGGATCGCATGATGCCCTGGCCGCGCGGCACATGGCAGCCCGCGGGAGGCGGGCGGGCCCAGCGCGTGGTGATTCATGATCCGCGCGGGCCCTGCCATACGGCACGGGCGAAGCCCGACCCGTTGAAGGGCCATGCGAACACCCTGATCCTGGAAGGGTCCGAGGGCGGCTGGACCGCGCGAGCCCTGCACCCGACAGAAATCTGGTGCGCCCAGGGGGGCGCGGCGGAGCTGTGGGATGTCCTGGGCCTTGGAGGTATGCCGATTGCCGAGCGCATGCGGCAGGCCGCCCGTGCACTCCCGCGCCGCACGGCCCGCTGGGTGCTCCAGTGGGCGGAGCGCCTGCTGAGGCAGGCCGTAGAGGCAGCAAGCGCAGGCGAGGCACCCGGGGCGCGCGCTGGCGTCGGACCCGACCACGATCGACTCGCTAACGACGAGATGGTTAAGCTGTGGCTAAAGGCCTGGCTTCAGGCCCCCGACCGCCCAAGCGGGCCATTCGGGGCTGCGCTGGAGGCGGGGAAGACGACGGACGACGCCGCTCGGTTGGCGGACCAGCTCGACCCCCCTGCTACCGCGCGGTCCACCGCAGCAGGGGGGGACGGGGCAGGCGGGGAGCGGGTCGGGGCGGTGACCTTCGCTGTTCCGGAAGGCGCGGGGATGCCCAGGCCAAGCGCCACGGGCGGCGCGGGCGGCGAGGCACGCCCCCCGCGCAAGACCCGCCGGCGTACCCGCAGTGCCCCTGCCCCCGCGCTGGTGAAGCCCGCCGCCTGGCGGTGCGCCGGCGGGGGCGCCCCGAAAGGGGTTCAGGGGGAACTCGCCGACCCTCGCGAGCTGGATGCGACCGCCACCGAGGCGATGCTGGCCAAGCTTGCCGAAGGGACGCGGGCCAACTACAGCGCTGGGTGGCGTAACTGGGTACTTTGGCGGAGGCCCGAGGCCGGAGCCCGTACCTGCAGGGGGAGACTCGGGACGCCCGCCTTACGGATGAGGATGACCTCATCCGGTATGTCGTGTACCTGTACAAGGTGATGAAGAGGCGGGCCACGACCATCCGCCAGCGCCTGTTCGCCATTCGATATGCCCACACTCTGGCAGGGTTTGGGGATGTGACCTCCGATCGGCGCCGGCTCTGGACCACGATCGAGGGACTCCGCCGCTGGGACGGAAAGGCGAAACGGAAGCTGCCGGCCACGCCCCGGATGTTGCGCTGGCTCCGCGAGTTTGTTCGCCCACGGAACGGCCACGCGCCGAGAGGCGACCATCCTATGGGCGGCGCTTATGACGGGGTACTTCTTCATGCCCCGCGCGTCGGAGTATTTGGTCCAAGAGGACCGCTCCTGGAGCATGGGACGGGTGGTGCGTGGGCAGGACGTGCAGGGGCTGCGCGGGGGTACACCCAGCGCATGGCTCAGCGACTGCGACGAGTTAGTGCTGACGATCACGTCGTCTAAGACGGACCAGTTTAACGCGGGTTGCGTACGCAACCATTACCGTTCGGGGGTGGAGTTGTGTGTCGTGGACGCACTCGCCGACCTCCAGAGGGAGCTGCCGGACCGGTTTGGACGAGGAACCGAGGCGGGGCTCCCCCTGTTCCGCCGGCCCGATGGCCACCCGATTATGCGGGAGGAGGTGCAGGGGCTCCTCCAACTCGCGGCTGCCGCCTGCGGCGTGGACGCAGGCCAGATGGGATCCCACTCCCTGCGCATCGGGGGCGCGACGGCGTTGTACCACGCCTGTCGCGACCTGGAAGCGGTCAAGAGGTTCGGGAGGTGGTCCACGGACGCCTTCCACGGATACCTCTGGGAGGACCATCGGCGCCAGGCTCCATTCGCCCGAGGCATGGCGGAGGGCCACGCCTTACTGGCCCTGGACGCCCGCGGTGATGACGGCGTCGCGGCCGGCGCCCGCCCCGACCGGTTGGCCGGGAGCGACCCGCCCCCGTTTGGGAGCGACCTGAGGCCCTCGGAACGCCCGGCCTGGGCGCCAGGGCGCCCCCCCCTGGGCGCGCCCTTCGGCGCGAGCAGGGTCAAATATGGAGGGGGAAGGAGAGGAGGAACCGGGGAGATACGAGCCAGGGCGAGGAGTTAACGGGCGTGTTGGGAAGCAGCAGGCGGGTCCCACAGGTGTTCATGTCGGGGCGGGGGCTTCGCGTTGCGGGGGTATCCCGGTGGACCTCTCGCCCTCGACCCCCTTTTCGCTACCGCCCCCGATCGCCCCAGGCACGCCCACCTCCTCTTGGTCCTCTCATCCGCAGCCATCTCCCACTCCAGAGCGAGGCGCGCGAGCAGCGCGCGCACCCCAGCCCCGCGCGCCAGCCGCGCCTCCGCCCCGCGCTCCGGCAGCGCGCATCATGGGATTCCTGGTGGGCCTGGTGGCCCCGGACCAGAGCAAGGCGCGCGGCCATGACTACAGCATCATGGCGGTGAACCCCCTCGGCGTCGTCGTCTCGGGGGCCGCGCTGTCGGACGAGCCGGAGTGCCGCCCACAACATCCTGTACACGGTGGTGGACGAGCTGGACAGCGAGGACCTCGTCGAGGTGGTCAACCACGACCACGAAGCAGCCCCGTGCATCGCGGCGGCTTGCCTGGCCGCGGGGGCGAGCGAGGGCCACGGCCAGCTGGTGATCGTCGACGGCAAGCGGGGCGCGTGGGGAGTGGGCGCGGGGCCGAATATCAAGGTCCAGCGCCAGGCGGCCAAGCTAGCGCTCGCCCTGGCCCAGTTCCAGGGGCAGCCCATGCCGGAGCTCCGCGAGCTCTGCAAGCACAACCCAGAGGTCCCTCGCGTCCAGAATTTGGACGTGAATTCGATCATGTTGCTCAAGTCCATTTTTTGGACTTAATCATGGTTCATTGCGCTTTGCAGCGATATGAAGTGATATCATACATACGTATAGAAAAATACACAATAAAATCACACGACGCCCATAGTTGTTCACATTATCATGTCACACGCACACAATTTACTTCACACACACAGACACACACGTTCGCACACACACACACACAAACACACACACACACACACAAACACACACACACACACACGCGTTGAACGCCTTTGCTGAAGGGTTACAGCAGATCTTGCATTTGCCATCACCGTTGGGTCGGTAGATCTTGAGTTGCGACTGTATTTTCTGGAACATTCCTCTGAGAAGCTGTGTTGGATTATTTCGAGGAGCATCGGCTCCACTTCTTATGCGTCCGAATGGTTCGTCGAATCGTGCTTAGCCTACCCATAGCCATTTGGAGCAGGTTCGGGCGCTTGATTTCCCAATCCAATTCCGCCGCGTTCAATTTTCAACCCCAGCCCCGAATGACACCCCTTAGCCCGCCTGTGGTGCGTTTCGGATGCCGAAATCTTCCAGGACACGATGTTTGCAGAATTGCTTGATGCATTCCTCTTGCGATTGGGCGGGTTGGGGGGGTCACCAGGGCAGGGATTGAGAGTTCTCGCGGTACGTACTTGTTCAGCCTATGAGCAGCGATGAGGCTGATGATGATGTGGGCGGCGGGGATCCCAAGGCGTTGGCAGCAATTCTACTTCCATTTGCGCACAGTCCTGGCTTTATACAATACGGGGATGGAATGAAAAAAACACCTGTGGACGTCGATTCTTTGAAGAAGTACACCAGTCTGATAGCTGCAGCGGCGAAGTACTCGTCCGACTTGCCGTCGGCGCGCATCTCACAGACATTGGCACAAGAAGCTTTCATTGAAGTCTACAGGGTCAAGGTTTTCGACATAGATGAGGTTACCACGAAGGAGACTGCCGCGCCCACCTTAGCGAGAAGGCTTCGTACGATATTGTGTCACTACAAACGAGCAGCAGCAGCGACCAAACCCCCGAAGTGGGCCGACGAGATCTCCAAAGCAATGGGCATCACCAGAAAACGGCCAGCTGCATCAGAGGGGACTTCGACAAAAATGACACCGTCCAAAAAAACCAGCGAAGAAGCACAACGGCAAGGAGGCAGCTGAGGATCATGGAGGCAAAGAGGAGGACCAAGCACAAGAAGACGAAGAAGAGGAGGAAGAGGAGGAAGGGAAGGAAGAGGAAGCAGGCGAAGAAAACAACGAGGAGGAAGAGGAGGAGGAAGAGGAGGAGGAAGAGGAGGAAGAGGAGGAGGAAGCTGAGGAGGCCGGCCAGGAACAAGACGAGGAGGAGCCAGATGCGGGGGATGACGGCGCTGGTGATCACGTGTCACGTGATTGGGCAATCAACCGATTAAGACATAACACCTCCCCTTCTCGTCCTTCTCATTGTCACCCCAGGCCCCGCTTATGTGATTGGTTTCCCAGTCGAGGCAAGCCAGCTGCGACTGCTACCTTGAAGAGGCCAACGGCGGTCGCATCGGCGGTCTCGGCGGTCTCAACAGCTTCGAGGTTTTCGGATCTCGGCATGCCGTCTACATTTCGCAGTGATCTGTGGGCGCAGGCACTCGGTGGCGGCCAGTCGAGCCCCAGTCCCACCGTCAAGACTGGCCACGACAAAGTCCGAGGTGCTTGGATCCAGGTTCTCGGACAACCGAAGCAGTTCACCAACGATATACATTCAGACGGGGACGGGAATCTTGTTGGAGTCTTTGGCGAGGCCGAGGTCGTCATCGACAATTTCACGATGGCCAAAGTCGAGAGCCTCAAGAAGAAGAAGGATCTCGCCGTCAAACAACGTCCAGCTGCTGCGGGCAACTCCAGGGGAACACTATTCTGTGGCCAGTGGGGGTCCAATGAAGTGACGGTGAAAATCACAACAGAACGGATCAACGGCGTCAACAAGACTGGCAAGTTGGCGCGCATCTACGTGGACGGCAGCACGAAGGCATCTGTACCGCTTAGGACTGAGGAACTGGCCAAGCAGTGCACTGACTTAGCTATCGCGATGGCTCGTAAGCTGTGTGCTGGTAAGTTTCAGGATACGGATGAGCTCAAGGCTGCAACTAAGGCGGCCTCTTTGAAACTGTTTTGAGTGTGTTGCATGTTGCAAGTGTGAACGCGATATGCGATATATGATCTCTTGCACGCATCGCGCCTTTAGGAATGCATCGATGCCCGATTGCCCGTCAGCGCCCCCGCTACTGGAACCACCCCTAATCTGACATATCCACACATGTAAACATCAGTGTTTATCGGGGAGGGGGCTTCCATAGAAGTGGTGTTTTGTTTGAGCGATTCGCACTGCATGTAATTACTGCTCGCCAGCGTTTGGACGTTCCAGTTCGCATCGTGCGTGCGGCGGCTGTGACGAAGGTCGAAACGGAACTCATGTATCCTCTCGATCCCCTCCGCCCCTTCATCCACCCCAGTTGTTCTCATCAGCACCTCCTCCTCCTCCTCCTCCTCCTACTCAGCCCTCCTCTTACACCTCCCCAGGCCCCCGCGAAGGCCACGACGGGTTCTGCGAGCGATGAGGTAGATAGTACACAAGTAGTTCAGCCCGCAGCTCGCCCAGAAGACCCGCTCAGGTAGGGCCCTATGAGGTAGGACACTATCAGGTAGGAACACTATTCAAACGATATATAGTAGCTGGTTCCCTCCGAAGTTTCCCCCAGGATAGCTGGAGTTGAACAGTTTGTTTTGCATGCTTGTTGCTCACGTGCTTCTGCTTCAGCCGCAGCCGTCTCAGGTTTTGCAGGCATCGGATTCGGTCGACCACCCATCCATTGCACCTGGCTTGAACCCGCATGGACACGTGGGCCCCCTTCAGAGGCCAGGCATTCCGACTGGGCCCTGATGGGCCGAAGAACGTGATCGAAGTGGACACGCACGACGAGCCAGCAACCCAGACCCAGATAGACACAGCCCCACAGTTTCAGCCTGGAGTTACCGCTGCGCCCCCTCGTGCAGACGACGCCCCGCCGCTTGCACAGAGTCAGGCTCCACCTCTTGGACAGGAGCTGCGGCCATGAAAGAGTATACCGACACTCTCGCCCTTTCCTAGTCGTCCTCCCCCCTGACCCCTCTCTGCATCCTCCGCTCCGCTCCTCCGCTCCGCTCCTCCGCTCCGTTCTGCATCCTGCCATCATCGAACCTCCCCCTCCTCCTCATCCTCCTCCTCCTCGGCCTTGCCAGAGACGCAGGACTACCGTGAGGAAGCACCTGTCAGACCCTCCCCACCGTCTTCGGGATCTCCAGACTCCAAGAGCTCTACCTCTGGATCTGAAGCGGAGGTCGACTCGCCTGACCGAAGGTCGCAGCCTGCTCCAAAGAGCTGGGAACAGGACAAGAAACCCTGGATCAGCAAGTTGGGCCCTCCAGTGCTGAAGTCTCAGTTGGAATACGATCACTCAGGATGCCCAATTTTCGCTCCGAAGGGCGGCACAGACCACACGAGCTCAAGGCGTTACATTATGGCTTTCGTCCCCCAGCTTACAGGTTTGAACACCTTCAAAGCAAAGGTCGGGGAACACTTCCAAATCATCACAGTTCGTGAGCTTACGCCTTTCATCATTGACAATCAAGGTTCACTGGTTTCAGACAGTATTCCAGTCCTGGGAGAGCACGGTTATCTCACTACCAGGGACGTCACGAAGATTCTCTGGCACTTTGGGCTCAATACATTTCGTTTCAAGGACATTCATTTGTTCAATGCGCGGTTTTATACCAAAGAGGCGTTCATTGGCCCAGAGGTCTGCCTTAAGAAGGAGAGGCTCCACGACAAATCACAGATCTTTGCTGGCAGCTGCATTGTGGCACTCCTCTTCGTCAAGGATATGTTTGAAGATGTGGGAGATCTTATCACGGTGGAGTCTGGGAATAACGGAGCCAATGTAAGGTGCCATCTGTTATGCAAACCTCGTTTCCTGATGTGATCGAGGCAGTTCAGAAGATACGGCTAAAGTGTTTCCCCCCCTTTGGGCCCTCAGCTCTCTTCTTGGTTCAATCTTGGATCAATCTGGGATTACAAGGTTTCAGTGGGACCCCAGGCCATTTCTCTGGGGAGGGGATTAAATCCTGTTCTCCTCAACACGTCTGTCAGGGCCAAAGTAGCGGGGTCGATTCTTGCCCTTTGCCCACAGCCTCGATGTGACATATCTCAACTTGGGATTGCTTCGCGCTTAGTTTGGTCCTTCACTTCAGTTCAAAACGGGCTTGGATGGGATTGTTAATTTCATCACTTTGCCAGGATGATGGCTTTCGGTTCAACCTGGGAATGCTTGGGATTACAAGTGCCTCATTGCATGGGGCCTTCAGGTCATTTCTCATGAGCTGGGATTGCATCATGTTCTTCTCAATTCGGTTGTCGGGGCCAAGTGGGGTTGTTTCTCGCTCTTTGCCCAAGGCCTCGAAGTGACAAGTTTCTACTTGGGGTCGTTTGGTGCTTAGTTTGCTTCTTCACCTCAGTACAAATGGGTTTGGCCTGGGATTGTTAATCTCACTTCGTTGGCCAGGACGATGACTGCCGTCCGATCCCTGATAAAGTGCATCTCTTATCTCTGTCTCACCATCTTATGGATCCACATCTATCGGTTGTCTTGGTGTACTGGTGCTTTTCTGTAGTCATTTTGGTTCAATCCGCTTACCTCGTTCTGCTTCAACCCCTTCTCAAGTTATCTGGGAACACACTCTCATGCTTGCCCCTCAGAGGGTCGTCAGGCCATGGAATTCAAAGTCTCTCCAGTGTTGTGTCTTTGAGGCGTGGGCATCCGCCTGCCCACGTGCACTGGCAATCGAAAGTTCCGAGATCGTTCCTGTAAATTCAGGTTCATACAACCCACGGAAATGCGTCACACTCCACATGTATGAGAAGGGGCGCGAATTCGAGATACCTCTCAGGCAGCTATGGAATCTCTTTGAGGAATTTTTCTCAAGTGAGGCATGCAAGAACCTTATTGGGATCGTGGGAATCGCAGTGCGCTCTATGTCTTTTGTACAGATCAAGACAATGTCATACAAAGGCGCAGTGTTCTACGACAATCGCTGGTCGGACCCTGGGAATTTCATTTACACAGTCTGGTGGAATATTTGGGGACAAATGGCCAGGTATCTTCAAAGACGACAACCTACCAGGGCCTCGTCTAAGTCCATGGAGGAGCTTCGCTCAGTCGCGGGTCGTGTCACCGATGTACAGAGGATGGTCCGAGAGCGGTGGAACAGGGAACCCGACACTTCTCGATGGCTAGAGCTTATTGGAGATTTGATGGAGCTAGGGTTGGGAGCGGGGTATGTTGACCCAGATCGGTTCTGGAACATAATTCAGGGGATATCTCCCATCATCTGCTCCATTCGGTCAATTTTGACATTTGCCGATCAACATGGGTCTTTTGCTAGGACCGGGAAAGACCGTCGCCTTTTTCGCGGCCCATGTGCACCCCACACTCGGAAGTTTGCCGTGGCAATGTTTCACGGAATGCAAGTGCACAAATTTAATGTTACGGAATCTTCAGAGGTCTGGGTATCTTACCTAATTGCGGCCTCAGAGAACAGGCTCCAATACTAATGGAGCCGGGGCATTTGACGCCTCACGGAATTTGCATTTGGGTCTGAATCGAGACCCCTTTGGGATCTCCTCTCTCTTCCTTTGCCTACCACCTAGTGGATTGGCTGACACCAGGAGATGTCACTTGTGCGATTCTATCTGGGACCCGCCCGATCCATTCGATCTTAGGGATACCGTGGCTTCGCAACAATCCTTCCTTCCTCAGGATGCCTCTGTGTTTTGGGCCTCGGCGTCTGTTTTCCTCTCTTGAGGTTTGGGGGGATGGGGGGATGGGCCCCCTTCTCTCCCCATGCCTCCTGTCGGCTCCTGCAGTCTCGGGCTCAAGCTTTCGGTATGTTACATCCCACGGCTTCGGACCCTCACGTTATCTTTCAGGGGAAGCTTTGCAGGTCTAAACGCAAAGTCTGCTTCCTGTCTAAACGAGATCTTGAGGCACTTTCATACTGCTCTACGCTGCTATTCCAAAGGGTGGTCAAGTTGCCGGCTCGGTTTCTTATACCGTCGGGCCTTGGTGGTCCTCATTTCACATATGACTGGTGCAAAATCCCGCTTTTCAAAGCTTGTCGGGACAGCGGCTATAATGGTCTGTATGTCAACGTTCGGGGTCCCGATGAAAGGGTTCGTAGAGTTCCTTGGAAAGAATTGGTTGCTGGTCAGTAGCCGTTTCGCCTCAAATCCTGACGGGGGCTCTTGTCTGAGACGGCTGGGAAACATCCAACTCCAGGGGATGGCTAAACGCAGCCTCCCAGTCAAGCTCGCCGCCAAGGAGCGTCTCAAGTGGACACACGGATCGGGCGGAATGTGGAACTACTGTGAAGAGGACAAAGTCTACACCAAAGTATGGTATACGGAGTACTTTGACACGTGGTTCGATCCAGATTCGGGCTGGCCTCACCCAGTTGTATGGTACCTGTCCGACTACTGGTGGGACGGAGATTTCTTCGTGGAAAAGTGGCGTTGGAAGTACCCGTGAAGGCCATTCCTGGGACTCCCTCAGACTGAATCTCCTGGCGTCTGCGGTGCATGGGCCTGCGGCTTTTGGAGGACTCTCAGTCTCTCTCAATCTCTCTTGCATGTACTTCTACGATGTTGGTTGGCAAAATACAAAAGGTTATAAACATTTCCAGCCATCTTGCGTTCTCCATACCTGTTTGAATTCAACCATATTCCATATTTCTTGACATGCCTGGTGTGGGTTCTCACGGTTGGGATCTCATTCTGCTTTGACAGTTCATCTTGTATGTCTCCGTATCTTCTGGGTTCATTGCGTGCTTGGGACATTCAGTTTATCTTTCAGATTCTCTTTCAGTACATATATCCGTCTTGACTGCTACTCATGTTCAATGAGTTTCATGGGACTTAATGGAAGTTTTCTGCACTTCTTACTTACTTTAGACCTTGGGACCATGTGCTCTCAAGGTTGGCTCCAATTGTTACTCAAGACCTTGTTAATCAATTTGGGCAACTCTTTCATTATCTTACATTATGTTTCTCATGTTTCTCATCTTCATTCAACACAAGAGAGACCTTGTGGTGGGATTCATTTGGGATATTGGACAGTCTGTCATTCATAATTTCTTTCAGTATCATGGGTTTCAATCCTGGGCTGGGCTTCACCTTTCCTTTGCTTCTTTCCTCTCCCGCCTCTCCTCCCGTTTCCCTCTTTCTCTACCGTACGCACTTGGCGTATTGGTGGCTTCTCAGGTTTGTGTTTTGGGAGGACCGACCTTTCAAGGCGCTTCATCATCATCATCATCATCCACCACCTCCTCATCATCCTCCCCTCGTCCGCTCCTTCACGCTCGAGATCCTTCCCTCTCATCCTCTTCCTCCTCCTCCTCCTCCTCCTCCTCCTCCTCCTTCTCCCCCTCCTCCTCCTCTGGGCCCTGGGGTAATGAGAGCGATAGTCGCCCCCCCCCCCCTCCCCAGGACGCTGCGCCTGCCCCCGCGATCGGCACGCAGGACGAGGCGACGCTACCTGATGCCTTGCCGCGCCCGACCTTCAGCGAGGCGACGCTACCTGATGCCTTGCCGCCTCCGACCTTCAGCGATGCGACGCTACCTGATGCCTTGCCGCCTCCGACCGCCAGCCAGCTGCAGAGTATGGTCGATGCCGCTGCTCTTGCTGTTCACGGCGCAGGCTCGCAGCCGCCGAGCGCGGTGGCGTCCGAGGAGCAGGCGACTCAGCCCGCTGGCCCCCCCATCGCCAACGGCGACAGCGGCGACACCCTCGACCAGCAGCATGAGACACCAGCCATGGACATGGAGCTTGAGGAGTCGCTCGGCTCGCTGGAGAGCCTGAGCACTGAGATCTGCAGGGAGGCGGCGGAGGCGACCAAGGCGACGCAGGCGATCTCGAAGCTCATCCAGGGGTTGGAGGCATCGATCAAGAACGGGGTCCCAGCACGGACGCCAGAGTATTCTCAGTTCTGCAGAGCCCTCGACGAAGATGAAGACCTGCAGAATCGATACTCCGCATGCCAAGGTCGGACCTCGAAAGCAGCTTTTAGGGAGGACTGGGCCAAGAAGAAAGTTCAGGTGCTCAACGAGAAAGTATCCCAGAAACAAGTGTCCTCGGAAATCGACTGGCAGCACACGCACATGCGGAGCTTGGCTCAGATTGCCGACAAGGAGAAGGACCAGCAGGTGGCGCTCAACATCGCCAAGACGTGCGTGAAGTTAGGGCCCCCCTTCATCAAGGGGGACCCCTCGGGCAAGGTGTGGAGGTTCGCCCACGCCGAGGAAGGCTTCGCCGAGAAGCTGGAGAAGGCTTGGCAGGTCAAGCAGGACCTCGAGTCCGACGGCTCGCCGATGAAGCCCGCGGGCGGCGGCGGCGGGGGGGAAGGGCCGCCTCCGAAGAAGCCCCGCAAGGACAAGGGGAAGAGCAAGGACACGACCAGTGCACCTGAGCCGCCAATCGAGAACTCAAATCCCGAGGACGTGAGCAAGGTGCAGCTTCAACAGGCCGACAAGGACTGCAAGGATATCCTCGACATGTACCGCACTGCCACGTCGAAAGCATCCTCCATCATTGAAGTGATTAACAAGAATGACGAGGAGTGGAAGTGGCTCCGGAAGGATAGCCCCTTGGCGACCAACTTGCAGAAGAGCTACGACACGAGCAAGACTTCTGCACCTGGCATCCTTAAGAGCCTCCTCTTCGGCAAGACCATTGCGAAGGTCAAGAAGGACCTGGGCAAGAAGCAGTACGTTGCCGAGGCCACTTCCATGCGCACTACCATGAGCCCGCTGCTCCAGAAGCTGGCCACGGAGGCCGACGGGCTGAACACGATGCACGCGAACAGGCCGAGACTGAGTTGACGAGCGGACGCAGCTCGCTCGAGGTTTTAAGGCTAGCACACCTCCGCACGACAGATTTCCTTCAGGATTTCAGATTTTTTCACGAAAACCTCCGAAAACCTACCGGTGAGTTTCGCGATGAGTTTCGGAAACTCACCGCGGTGAGTTTCGGGAAACTCATCGGTGAGTTCGGGGGGGGAGACAGCCATTCCTCGATACATTCGCAAACACCAGCGGTGAGTTTCACCCGATGAGTTTGGCAGGACCCCGAAACTCACCGATGAGTCTACCGGTGAATCTCGATGAGTTTCGGAGATGCTTTTTCCGAATGCGATTTTCCAGAAAAAACCTGGGAAATCAGCGGAGGTGCGCGCGAATCTTCAGCAAGCTGGCATGCGGGTGGAGCTCGATCGTGCGAGCTCCGATGCTTCGGGGCAGCTTGCCATTCAGACGAACGCATGGAGTCAGAATTCCTGGCAGTCCTCCTCTTCCTCCTCCTCCTCATCATCATTTTCCTCCTCCTCCTCCTCCACCTGTTGCCCTCATGGAGGGTCTTGCCCACGCCATCCGCCTCCTCCACCTGTTGCGTTGCCCTCGTGAGTGGTCTTGCGATCCAAGTCCAAACTTGGCGTCAGCGAAATACGAGTTACGCGTAAAACATAAACCCCCTGTTCCTGCCCCCTACTCCTCTTACTTGTGCTCCTACTCCTGTGCTTGGAACCAGGGTCAGGATCAATTGCGTCCTGGCTTCGTGCCGCAGGCGTGCCACGGCATGAGCCCGTTGCGAAGCTCCGCTCCCTGTCGAAGGCTAAATGCGACTGTTGATTTGCAACGTGCCAGTGTCTGTTGCCCCGCACACACACACGCGCACACGCACCCACGCACGCACGCACGCACGCACGCACGCACACACACACACGCGCGCACGCACGCACACAAACACACACACACACACACACGCACACACACACACACACACGCACACACAAACACGCACACGCACACACACACACACACACACACAAACACACACACACACACACACACACGCCCACACACACACACCAACGCAAGCGGCGTTTTTCTCCAACTTAGAAGGGCTTAGGGTATACATCATGCATCTCGTCCTTGACCTAAGGACTCAATGTGATAGGCACGTCGTGGACAAGTCCAGCTTCAGGAATGAGAAGGACAGAACATGAGGAGAATGTAGAGGAGGATACTTCTGAGAGATGCTCAGTTTTTTTGCTGTCGGAGTCTGAAGAGTGAGAGGAGGGAGGAGGGAGGAGGGATAGGGAGGAGGGAGGGAGAGGGAGGGAGGAAGGGATGGAGGGAGGGAAGGTGGAGGAGGAGGAGGAGGAGGAGGAGGATCAGGATCACGATGAGGAGGATGAGGAGGATGAGGAGGAGGAGGAAGAGGATGAGAATGAGGAGGATCAAGAAAGGTAAAAGATAGGCGGCACCCCCCCCTCCCAAGGCTGTCTCGCGTGTACGTTCTGATGCCCTTGACCCCAGGCCACGAAGTCCCAGGGCCTTTAGCTTGGTTCAAAGACCCTGGCCAACTGCTGAGGCGAAGGACCCAGAACCCGAGGACGTCCACTATCGTGACCCCGCCCTCCACGCAACCACCGCCTCGCGCTCGTCTCGTAAGCCTTCGCCTCGAAGGCGCGTTGTGATGGAAGCGTCCTCATCTCGTCCGTCTCGGTACCGCCCTCGTAAATTCGATATCGTGTTCGTCCGTGCTCCTCCCCCTGATGCGTCCGTCCTCATCCCTCCGTGTAGCCCATGTTGGCTCAGTGCGATAATGAAGCGATCACACGACGATTGGGGCGTACCACACACTAGTTCGACAGTTTGGGATACTAGTGATGCGGATGGCGGCCCGATCGAGCCACCAGTGTCACACGGTCAGATGCTCGTGGATGACTTGATTGAATATTATCTTGCTGGTGATCTCAACGCGAAGAAAGTGTGCACGCTCTGTTGGCACGCGTCTCATGCAGGAATTCGGGAGGCCAGGCCGTACGAGCTGTCGCCAAACAGCTCGAGCGGTCACTTCCAACGCAAGTTTGACAAAGCATTGGGTTTTGAGAAAGGCGACTCGTCATTGTATTATCTTGAAGCTCCTCTTCTTGTGCGGAGCAGTGCTTGTGTCGAGAGCGTGCGGGTAGCTGTCAATCCCCCACGCGAGCGCCTGGTCGACGAGTTGGCAGAACATCCAGAGATCTTGAGATCATGGGCCGATGAAATTAGCAAGCAAAGGTGGGTTGAATGCAACGAGCGCCATCCTCCAGTGGTCGAATCCCCCGCTGCAGACAGGGCCCACATTATTCCGATATGTATATACCTTGACGCGTCAGAGTTCCAAAAGAGAGATTCAGTGTTGGCGTTCACCGTGCATTTCATTAACAGTTCGTTTCGGCATTTGGCCTTCGCTGTTCGCAAGCAGGATTTCTGCCCGTGCGGTTGCTGGGGCTGGGACACGTTGTTCACGTTTTTCTGCATGGTTAGATGGTCACTGCAAGCCCTGATCAAAGGAGAGTGGCCAACGCGACGTCACGACGGCACCCCGTTCAGGGAGGGAGACGATCAGAGAGCTAAACGTGCTGGACAATCGTTTGGATTCAAAGCTATCGTGTTGGATATTCTCGGAGATTGGAGTGAGATCGGTCATCGGTGGGGGCTCCCGCAATGGAACAGCAACCGCCATCCATGTTTCAAATGCCACATACCCCAGACACTGATGAATTCTACAGAACCATGGAAGTGGAAAATCAAAACCACGGACGAGCATCTGGATTTTTGTGCTGGTTGTGAGGTCTGGGTTTCGATTCCTGATAAGCATGCGCACTGCGAGATCAGACTGTCGCTCGAATCACATCATAAGAAACGAGGAACTGTGTTAACGCAAAGTGTGCAGATTGGTTTGGCATTGCTCTGCGCTGGAGATCGATTGGAGCCGGCAGAATCGATGCCAGATATACAAGCGTTTTTCTCCATCAAGAATTTCCCTGCCATGGTGATGTTCTGGAGGCCGAACGGCGGGCCAATGGCTCACAGGAGACATCCACTCATCTGCCCCCGTTTGGGGATAGGGTTGGAAACGTTTCGAATCGATCTCATGCACACAGTCCATCTCGGCATGCTTCAGGATTGGGTCCTCTGCGCACTATGGGCCATGGTGGACGCGGACGTGTTCGACGTGTGCCTGTCGCGGCAGGCGGAGCAGATCAGAGATACCCTGAAGGAGATCACAGCTGGCGTTCATCGATGGCACCCTGAGTACAGAAGGGCGGCAGGGGGGTAGATTCCGAAGACTCCGATCCTAAGTATGAACTGTTTTGTTCCTGGCATGCTTTTTTTGTTGTCCGTCCTGGTCCTTGGCATTCAGGCGTCCCGCGCCGTTCTTCTGATGATCCATGCAAACGATGTGCAAGCAAAACAGGTGGAGGAGGAGTATGAGTAGAGGCAGGGGAGGGGCACGGGCATGATAGGAGCAGGGATGAGCAGGATCCAACATCAATGTGAGAACGATGAGAAGAGCGAGAGAGGAGAGGCGCGACTGGGGAGGGGGGAGGCAAAAGGGGGTGCGGATAGGAAGACACGATGAGAAACAAACGAAAGGAGGAAACACTACGATAGAAACGGTACGAATAAAGATGATGAGACGAGCCTCATGTTTGCTAGCACAGCGTTTCCATTGTAAGTCTGACCTCTGTGTACCCCCCCCCCCAGGACAATCGGAGAAGAAGCCAGCAAGTCTGTCGCGGAAATCGGTAGCCTCAAACCTACAATGATCGGCACTCGGGCGAACCCCGCCCTCAGCTTGAAAGCGTCTGAGAGTCGGCATGTGTTCCCATGCATCCTGAAGTTGGTAGGCGGTTTCCAAGGTAAACTGAATAAGGTCGTAGATGCACACGCGCTCTTGCAAGCAGGCCGAGCGCTAGATCGGTGGTTGTTTTTTGTTGCGACTGAGCCCAGGAACCCGTCACCAGAGGCCAGCTTGGGGCTTCAGGAGTGTGCGCTCGAACACACTAATCAATCCCGTCGATGTGGTGTCAAGTTTAAGCCAAAACACCACGGTTTTTTACACTGCAGTTTCGATGTGCATTACCAGGGGAACCCCAGGTGCTTCCACACGTATTTCGACGAGGGTCTGAATCGTGTTATTTGTACAATCGCGAGGGTGCTGCACCGCCTCACCTTTGAGAGGCGATTGTTCGCCAAGTTTCACCGCTTGCAGGATGGGCATGTGATGCCAGTGAATCGGTGGTACTGACCGTTTCACAAATACTTGAATCGCTCACGGGGACGGGGGACCATATCAAGGGGATCTCATAAGAAGTCACTTCGAAAGATCCCCAAAACAGGCCCACAAGAACCGCTGGAGAAGGAAAAGGATGGGGACGAGGCGGGAGGAGGAGGACAAGGAGGAGGAGGAGGACGAGGAGGAGGAGGAGGAAGAGGAGGAGGAGGAGGGGGAGGAGATGGAAGAGGAAAAGGAGGAGCACGAGGATTACGAGGATGAGGAGGATGAGGGTGAGGACGAGGAGGAGGAGGAGGAGGAGGAGGAGAAGGAGGAGGAGAGAGGACGAGGAGGAGACGGCGCAGGAAAAAAACGAGGGAGGAAGAAGAGGAGTAGGAAAGTGTGGGGAGCCGAGGAGGGAGGAGGAGGGAGGAGGCGGATCGTCGTCCTCCTCCTCCTCGTCCTCCTCCTCCTCCTCGTCCTCCTCCTCCTCCTCCTCCTCCTCCTCCTCCTCCTCCGTCCCGCACTTGGTTTTGAGCGTTTGCCAAGATCGAGCCCCTCCTCCTCCCCTTTTTGGCAGGATCCCGCATGCGTGCTAAACTGCACGACAGTTTAAGCACACATTGCGACCTGATCCAACATGTGCCTTTTCCCAAGCGCATGGGCATTGGCAAAAGTATGCGATCGCTGCTTGCCGCGCTGTTTGAATAGTATATGTTTGTCGCAACAACTGAAGGAAAACAACGCCCCGATCATTGTCCCCATCATGCCCCCATGGTTCCTCCTCCTCCTTTTTTTTGCAGCGGATATAACGCGCAAACAAGCGCAAAGTCCAAATCCCAACTACAACCAATTCTTGCGTCCAAAAAAAGGACGCGAGAATGTATGTCCAAAAACCATGTCCAAAAAACGGACGTCAAGGACCTCTGGGAACAGGGGGCTGCTCGACATGATGCGCACGGTGGACGCGGAGGCGGTCGTGGAGCTCACCGACGTGGACGACGCCTCGAGCAGGGGCGAGGGGAGGTCGACCCCAGCCCCGGTCCTCGAGCCGGGCGAGGACGCCGTCACCGCGGCGCTGGCGCGCGCGGCCATCCAGGCTGCAGCGCGGCGCCAGAGCAAAGGCGCTCCAGCGGAGCGCCCGCGGCCCCCGCGGTCCCCGGGCCAGGAGCGCCTCGCCGAGGAGGTCCGCAAGCGTGAGAGGCGCCCTGCGCCCTTGCGCTCGCCCTCGCGCGCGAGGCGCCGCGATCGCGAGCGCGATGAGCCTCGCGATCGCGGGCGCAGGGGACGGGAGGAGGAGGCCGTCTTGAAGCCCAAGACGGGCGGCGCCCCCCCGAAGGCCGACATCGTGAAGCGCGAGGCCGTCCTGAAGCCCAAGAGCGGGGGGGCGCCGCCGCGGCCCTTCGAGGTGAAGACTGAGGTGGAGGAGACGGCGGCGCCAGGCGCGGGGGACGGTCCGCCCCAGCGCCAGCCGCGCTCAAGGAGCCGCCGTAGGCGCAAAGAGGAGCAGCGCCAGGGCGCCCAGCAGCAGCCCAGTGACCAGCACGACGAGGGCGAGTCCATCATCCGCATCGAGCGGGTACCGCACCACGTCGACGCCGAGGTGGTCAGGCAGGTGGTCGTGCCCTTTGGGGTCGTCAAACACATCGCCTTCCTGTGCGACCACCGCCACAAGCGGGAGCCGTGCGTGCTCGTGGAGTTCCAGCGCCGCGCTGATGCAAAGCGCGCGCGGGAGTGCATGAGGTCGAACTATCGGTTCTACAAGACGGACCCGTGCACAGTGGTCACGGAGTGGGCGAGTCGACCTCGCGGCCCTGACCCAGGCAGCGACGGGGGGATGGCCCGACCATCCAGCCGCCTGCCTGCCCGACGTGCGCTCTCAAGATGCGCTGGAGCTCCTTTGACCCGGGAGACGGTTGGGGTTGCGAAATGTGCCCCGCGGGCGGAGCTAACAGCGGAGCCCTGCGGTGGCACTGTAAGGGGTGCGACGTGAGCTACTGCGAGGCTTGCCGCGTCGCCTTCGGCAAACCCAAGACGGCGGTGGAGAAGGCCCGGCAGAGCGGCCGCACCGTGCGGGAGGCGCCGGGCCCCAGTGCCGGCCACGGAGAGCGCCCCAGCACGGGTGCCTCGGGTGCGGGGGCTGAGGGGGGCCGCCCGCCAGGCGACCTCAGCTGGCCCGAGCGTGAGAGGTCGCCCAGCCGCAACCGGCCCAAGCGCGAGAGGTCGCCCAGCCGCAGTCTGGCGCGGGACCCTGCGTGGGCGCGGCGCGGCGACACCCCTCCCGGCCGCGCGCGGCGCAAGACCGGGAAGCACGCTGGGCAGCTTCGCGCTCCTCGCGGCGGCTGGCACGAGCAGGAGAAAAAGCGGCGGCGTGCTGCCGCTGCGGAGGCTGCCGCGGGCGGGGGTGGGACCCCAGCCTGGCGTGGCAAGGGCGCGGGCGACAAGGGCGGCAAGGGCGGCAAGGTCAAGGGCAAGTACTCCGGCAGAGCCGCCAAGGGCACCAAGAGCGGCGGCAAGGGCGACAAGAGCGGCTAGGGCGGCCACTCCAAGGGCGACCAGGGCAGCCGCGGCCGGAGCGAGCGTGACCGGCCCAGCGCGGGCGGTCGCGCGTCGAGGGGCGGCGATGGCGGCAGCCCCCGGGACCACAGTGAGCGCGGCGGAGACCGCAGCGGAGACGAGAGCCGCGATCGCCAGGGGAACACGCCATCCATCTAGGCGTGGAGCTCCCCATATCCCGACGCCAGCGCCCGCGGCATCGCGGGCTGCGGGCTGAAGGCGGCGGCCTGTGAGTGAGCCGGCTTTCCTCTCAGCCTACCGTGCGCAGGTGGCGCCTGCGATCCTTTCAGCCTACGGTACGCAGGTGGCGCCTGCGATCCTCTTCTTTTAGCCTACGGTACGCAGGTGGCGCCTGCGATCCTCTTTCTTTTGAGGAGTTTGAACGTTGCGCGCACGTCGCGCGCTTCCTGGACCCGGCCGCGCCGCGCGTCCGCGCGCCGTGCGGTCGGGGCCACACTTGCGCTCTGCGCCCGGCGCATCATGCGCCGCTCTTTTCTGTTCTTTTGCGCGCTTCGCGCACGCGCCGCGCCCGCGCTCTGGGTGCGCGGGGCGCGGAAGGCCTCAAGGTTGCAGGCAAGTGGCCGCGCGCGCGAGGCTCTTGCAGCCTCAGGATCCGCCCTCGCACTTCGGGCTGGGCGTCCCCGCGCGCGCGGCTGCGCTTTCTCTTTTCTCATGGCCAAGCGGCCGCAGGCGTGCCAGAGCGCGAGCGCGCGGGCCGTCAGGGCCCACGCGCTCGCGTCGGGCGTGGGCCGTCAGGGCCCACGCCCAGGTGGAGATGCGCGTCGCCACGCTGCCATGAAAATACCATCGCCCTGTCCTGGTCCCTCTCTCGTCCCCTCCTCTCCTCCTCTCCCTCCGTTGAGTGCACGCGTATCTCACTTAACTTGTATAGTCTGATTGGTTGTAGACTGCAGGTTAAGTGGGAGGGGGTGTGGGCTCAGGTAGCCATTTTGGGTCCGTAGCGTTCGGCTCTGGCCGACGCGCGGGTGCCCACCCACCCCGCTTTGCTCCCAGACGCGTGCCAGAGCGCGAGCGCGCGGGCCGTCAGGGCCCACGCGCTCGCGTCGGGCGTGGGCCGTCAGGGCCCACGCCCAGGTGGAGATGCGCGTCGCCACGCTGCCATGAAAATACCATCGCCCTGTCCTGGTCCCTCTCTCGTCCCCTCCTCTCCTCCTCTCCCTCCGTTGAGTGCGCGCGTATCTCACTTAACCGGCTGTTTCAAGTCATCTAGGTGCTGTCGGTTTTCTGTACTTAACTCGAGCTGTAGGGAAGCTACAGAGCTGGCACGCACAGAAACCGACTCAGAATGGTCAGGTGCGTCTGGAGCATCTAGAGGTCTGGACTCGATCTGCTACTCGAGCGTGGTCCGCGAAACTATTCGTATTCTACCGATTTTCTTGACAAATGCTGTCGATTTTCGCTGCACTCGGTCTTCTACTCGAGCTAGTTCCGCAGAGCTATTCGTATTCTACAGATCTTCTTGACAAGTGTTGTCCGAAACGTACAGAGGTCCGAACTAGCATCGAAAAGAATCATCAGAGGCGCTAGTTGAACATATCTAGACGGCTGAAATCACTCTGCGATTAGCGCTCGGGCTGAACAACTAGTCGTACTCTGCTCTCTTTAGAAATGGTACATGGCAAAGAAGCTCTACAAGTTCTCCGGCGGCAACCAAGGTTGACGGTTTACCGCCAGCGCCCAGTCTGCACGCTTTAATGCAAGACTGCACTCTTCGAATGCAGTCGGGTCTGTTTATGGTGATTTCAACGCGCATCAAAAGAATTGGCCTTATTATGATCGCAATTCCTCTGAGGGCGCGGCCCATCAACAAGACTTTGCGAGAGAGATCGTAAACCGACTCTTCAAAGGCATTTGTTAGATATAGTATTGACTGACATGCCGGATTAAGTATCTGCAGAAGCTGTGGCCGAGATAGCGAATCACAGCACTGTGCTTGCTAGCCTTGTTCTCCCGCCTGAATCGCGAACTTTTTAAAATATTTCTTTACTTTTAATATTCTTCATTTTTCCTTTTTTTACGACCTCGGCACGGCAAGCGCAATGATCTCACCATTGCGGCCCCGATTAAAAACTAACTGTGTGAACGCCAGAGCCAGATCCAGCGCACCACGCGAGACCAAAAACCAAACAATCCTTCAAAAAATTATGCTCTTGAACACCCGGTCGCCCAGAAAGGACCCGGCAGGGAGCTGCGCCAACAAAGCGAGTGCAACCAAGCTGTGAAACGTGAAGAAAGATCAAGAAGAGGAGGGGGGAGGCGCCGGACGCGCAGCACTTGAAAAGTCCCCACTGCGAACCACACAGCGTACATGACCGGAGGGGAGGGAAAAGCAAGGAGGAGCGGGAAAAAAAAACGAGAGAAATAAGAGGGCAGGGAAGAGAACAAAAACCACGGATCCATGAGACCGGATCCATCACAAATCTTTCAAAAACACCAAGGATCAAAGTCAGCCGCCAGTCCCTACAGTACCGCGAGGCGCGTGGCCAGCGCGACCCGTGGAGACAGAGACCACTCCGGGAAAGAAACGCGCTCTTTGACAAAGATTTCTAAACGTTAATGAAAAGACTGCACCGACTCCACGAATGATATAATCAGGTAGCAAAATATAAACACGTAAGGCACCAGCGGAAGAGAGCAGCAAAAAATCAGGACTGGTACAAGACGGCTCAACTACGTGTCGCGCGCGCCGGCGCGGCGCCCTCGGAGCAGAGGAGTCCACACAAAGAAAACGAGAGAAACAAGCAGAACCCAAGCGTACTGTATGACCCCGAAAATGCTGATATCCCGGCGAGTGCTCAAAAAAGCCAAACTGAAATGCAACAATGCATCTTCTGGTGCGATTTCTAGAAAACGTAAGAATCGTGTTTGGAAAACGTCGGCAAGAATAGACAATGAAACGCGGTAAATAGCACAGGAATGATATGCAATGTAAGACAACGCATGCGCCTTCTATAATTGACCGATTCTAAAAACGCTGTGCGAGCGTCAGACTGCATATTCTCCAAAAGGAAAGCTACGTAATTTTCCACCGCATCACCCATGCACAGTTTAGGATCAAATACAACGCCTAATATTTTGAAACTGTCCTCGGCGGGGCGCGTTCGTGACAAAATGGGAAAATGCTCTTTGCCGGCGTCAAATCGCACCCTATTGGCGCCTCGCGAAATGGAGACTAGGACGCACGGAATTGCGCATTTCCCTCTTCCTGCGCCGTGTCTGCCAAGCTGTAGACCTCCGTAATGGTCTGATTTTTTGACATCGACCCTTTTCATGGAAAAATCCAATGCTGGTGCCAAATCTCTGGCCATCTGTCGTGTACTAAAATTGAACGCGAAATTAAACTAATTTGTACTTTCACCTTCTGCGCAGAAGCCTTTAAAAGCCGCCTCGCCGCTGCTGCTGTCTGCTCTACAAACAAGGAGAACATACCGCGCATCACGGACAAAGATACAGAAAAAAAAGCGGAGCGTTGCCCCTGGGGTTGAGTCGGGCGTGTCCCTCGGGTATAGCCAGGACCCCAGGTAGGGGGGACCCGGTTGCGGTAGGGCCCCGGGGCCCTTGAACTGGCCAGAGTCACTAGACCGGGTCTGCCGTAGCTGTTTTTTGTTCTCGGGTGAATGGCAGTTCCGGTCAGTGGAACGGGGCGGGGGGCCTCCCCCAGTACACATCATGGAACCAGGTTCCACTGAACCCAGTTCTGCTAACGCCCGAGTCCCTCTACAGGAGGAACGTTCAGAAGTAGTCAAATAATAGGGGGACGATGCTTTAAACTATGTTTGACCCTCTTGAGATATATTTTGAGTATTTTGCATTTTTCGTCCAAAATCCGCCTGCAGGAGGACATGCCTGAACTAACTGTAGGGGGGTGCGCCAGGGCGGGGGGGGTGTTTGGCTCTTCCCCGGGGGCCGGAGTCCTCGAGGGCTGGGGACACGCAGGTGGAGATGAGGACGCTGGGGCGGAAGTGGAAGGGGGAGAAGAGTGCGCGGGGCGGGGTGCTTCTGAGGATGCGGAGGAGGGTTGGGCAGTTGGAGGAGGAGGAGGAGGAAGAGGAGGAGGAGGAGGAGGACAAGGACGACGACGACGCCGACGCCGACGCCGACGCCGACGCCGACGACGACGACGACGACGACGGCCAGGACGAGGACGACAACGACGACGAGGACGAGGATGGCGACGACGACGGCGGCGACGACGACTGCGACGACGACGACGACGACGAGGCGCCCAGCTGGCCCCGGCTCATCAGGCGGAGGCGGCGGCGGCGGAGGTGCCTACAGAGGCGGCTGCGGCGGACGCGCCTGGTGTGGGCGCGGCGGCTCCGTCTGGCGACGTCGCCGATGTGGCTTGCAACCACCCTGATGTCGCCAAGGCCGCTGTTTTCCTACTACTCCCAAGTCACCGACGTCGCCGTCGCCTCGGCCGTCTTCTTCGTCGTCGTCGTCGTTGTTTTCGTGGTCGTCGGAGTCGGAGGGGAGGTTGAGAGGAGGAGGGGGCGGGGTGGGGGGAGGTTGGGAGGGGAGGGAGAAGTGGATGAGGAGGTGGGCGAATGAATGGCAGGGGGCAAGACTAGGAGGTTGGAGAAGTAAATAGTTGGAGTAGTCGTGGTAGTGATAGTGGTAGTGGTAGTGGTAAAGGTAGTGATTCGGAAGACAAGGGGGGTGAGACGGCGAGGGCACTCGCGAAGGATGGGAGTGAGACATGCGGAGAGGTTGAGCAGCATGGGCATGGGTCTCCACTTGCGTTTCGACCCAGTCTCGCGCTCAGCAGCTGTTGCCCGTGCCCACGCTGGCTGGTCGGGCACGTGCTCGCCGAATCTGCTCTAGCCGCCCGCGTCGACGATGGCTTCCCTTCCTCCGTTGCTCTCATGATTGACCCTCGGACCAGACGGCGACGGCATCCCCACGCGCCGGCAGCCTGTCGCCGGACCCGAATGACCAAGCGGGACAGCGTGCCACCTTGCACACGAACCCCTCGCCGCAGCTGCAGGGCCCCCCGCGGGAGAACTGCGACACGGCCAGGGCTCTTTGCTTCGCGCGCCGCGCCGCCCCTTCTGGCCCACCGCGCTTCCGGCGCGACACACGGTGCCCCCTTTCCCACTTCTTCCGAGCGTCAGCGTCCCGAGCCTCTCCCCGGGGGCCCGCCCCGCGGCTGCGGAGCGACAGACACGCTATCCGCTTGCACGGCACGGCGCGTCGCCAGGGCCGCCGCCGGGGCACGCCGATCAAAAGCTCCTGAGCGTAGGAGAAGAGGATCGAGCCGGACGAAAGGGGGGATTGGGAAAGGGGGGGTTACGAAATTTGCTGCATGCAGCTGGTTTCGGCCCCACCGAGGGGCCCATTCCTCGATACACAGCCGCCTTCCGGCGCCGGGAGGCTACGTGAGCTGATTCTCCCCCCCCCCCTCTTTGCTATCCCCCCCTTTCGCCCGACCCTAGAGGAGAAGATTCAGGATCGCGATAAGCTTTTCCCGCAGAGCCAGATCAGCGTAGGTGCCAGGCACCGACGTTTTGTTCGAGTTGACGGGTGGGTGGGGAGAGGGGGGGCGGGGGATGGCTAGGTTCGGACAGCGTTGACGCGGTGGGGACCCCGGCGCGGGCGTGCATGATGAGTGCAACCAGTGGTCCAGACTTGGCCGATTCCGAACGGTCCACACCATCGGAACACCGTGATGTCCGCACCACTGGCACGCCCTGATAGCTCTGTGCTGATCGATCCACGCGGCGTCAGGAGCCAGCGCTACGTCGTCTCGACGTTGACCTGCCGTGGGAGGAGGAGGAGGAGGAGGAAGAGAAAGAGGAGGGAGAGGGGGAGGAAGAAGAGGAGGACGAGGACCAACGTAAACCAAACAAGCCTCAACGATGTTGCAATAAGCCCTTCACCCCAAGACTCCTCTGCGTAGCTCCCTACAGAAATCTTCTTTCCCTGCAGGACGTGCCTCGTTTGAAGGCACCCGCCTGTAATCTTTCATTTCCAGATCACCATTCCTGGGACTTCAGCGCCACGAATCAACGTGACTGTGGCGTCCTGCAGTCTCAAATCGTGTCAGACCGCAGTTCCTGGGATTCCAACACCACGAATCCATGTGACCTGCCTGTTGTGTCGGGACATTCCTACATGGTGCCAAGACATTAGTCCTGGGACTTCAGCCGTGACGAATCCTTGAAACGATTTGTCTAAGCTTTTAAGGCGAATGTCCGCGGCGATGATGCGAGAGCTACATGTTGAAAAGGAGTCCTTCTCCATTCTTGGAGCACTTGCTAACTTTTCAGACGAATGTGAGCGGCGCTAACGGGAGAGCCACGTGTTGGAAGCTCGCTTTCAATCCCTGGTCGGTATTAAACTCTTGAGATTAATGCGCGCGGCGCGCAGGCGAGAGCCACATCTTGAGAACGGCCCACTCTCCATCCTTGAATGTGTTGCAGACTTTTGTGACGATTGTGAGCGGCGAGAAAGCAAGAGACACATTTTGAAAACAACCCGCCCTCCATCCTTGAAGCTGCTGCAGATTCCAAGCTTCAGGGTCTCAGCGGTGAGGAAGTCTCGGGCGGAACGCCCGTCTCGCCATACCGACACGTCTGGGGGGGGGGCGACAGCGAGGTGTTATATTTTATATTCAAGGAAATGGGTAGGAGGAAGATGGGGAGGAGGAGAAGGAAGAGGAGAAGGAGGATGAGAGGGAGGAGGAAGAAGAGGAGGAGGAGAAGGAGGAGGAGGAGGAGGAAAATGAGGAGGAGGAGGAAGAGGAAGGGGAGGAGAATAGGAGGAGGAGGAGGAGGGAGGAGGAGGAGGAGGATAATAATGAGAAGGTGAAAGAGAAGGAGGAGGAAGTTGAGGAGGAGGAGGAGGAAGAGGAGGAGAAACAGGAGGAGGAGGAGGAGGAACAGGAGGAGCAGGAGGAGGAGGAGGAGGAGGAGGAGGAGGAGGAAGAGGAGAAAAAAGAGGAGGAGGACGCAGGCACTGGAGTTCCACCTGGAGTGCTGGCAGCTGGACCGCGCAGCGCAGCAGTCCCGGAAGTCCGCCGAGGCGAGGCCGCCGATATCGGGCGCGCGGCGCGCATCCGTCCGCCGACCGCCGAGCCTCCGGGCTCTTGGCATCGCGGCGCAGAGTCAGCGCCCAACGGGACGCGGTCCATGCCCACCCCAGGTTCCTCCTCCTGCTCCTCCTCCTCCTCCTCCTCCCTCCTCCTCCTTTTCCTCCTCCTCCTCCTCCTCCTGCCAACGCCCGTGCATGCTTCTCGGCGGCGACCATCGCGGAGCATCCCGGAGCACGTGGGGAAAAACACACGCGCGCGAAAAGCCGAAACGCGCACGGGGAAGGGCCGCGGGCGTTCACCCCTTGGAAGACGGGGGGAGGTGGAGACCACGCGACCCCAGTCGGCCAACGAACCTTGGAGAGGGAGCTGTTCTACACTGGGCTGTGACGCGCGTGATGCCCCCTACCACCCCCTCTCCCCCTCCCCCTCCCCCGTAACGTGAAGTTGGGCGTGTCCTTCTACAGGACGAATGATCAGAAATAGTCAAAAAAATAGTACGTGGACGATTTTTCATTATTTTTGACTATTTTAAAATATGTTTAAATTATTTTTTATTTTTCTAACAGAATCCGCCTGTATGAGGACACGCCCGACCGAACCATAACGTGACGCTCCCCCCCAGCAGTGTGTCCCTGGCACTCCAGCGGTGCGTCCGGCACCACAGTTTGGGTGGGAGGCCAAGTTATGCCCCGTCCCGTGCCCCCCCCTCCGCCCCCCCCCTCTATCACGCTCACTATGGCTGCGAATACAATGGAGACCCATGCCAAGAAACACCCTGCTCGCCTCCAGGGTGCCCTGTGTTTCTTGGGTTTCGATGGTTTTTCTCCAAATAGGCTGGCCCGATAGGAGTCCTAGCTCATCATAAGGAATTGGTCTTTAGCCCCCCCGTTTTTCCAATGGCACCCCCCCTTATTTCCATTGGCAACACCTCCCCCACCCCCTTTTACCAATGGCCCCCCCCCCCCCCTTACTTCCAATGGCACCACCCAGCTATTTCCAATTGCGAGTCCTATGGCACCCCCCCTTATTTCCAATGGCACCCCCCAGCTATTTCCAATGGCGAATCCTATGGATTCCTATGGATTCCTATGAGTCGTATGGATTTCTATGCCTATGCAAATACCTATATGCCAATGCGTATGCGTATGGAGTCCTTTGCATCCTGAGCTAGGATTCCTCTGGGTGCCCAAGCCAATGCCAATGACAAGGCCTATGCCACTGCGTATGCCAATGCCAAAGTGATGCGATGCAGTACGAAGCAATGCCATGCAATGCTCAGGCATGAGAAGCACCTCCATGCAATGAAAAGCAAGGCAACGCAATGCCACGCAATGCCAAGCAATGCAAGCAACTTGCCAAGCCTTGCACAGCCATGCTCTGCGATGCAAAGCAATGTCAAGCAATGCAAATCCACGCCCTCTTCCCTACCAAGACGACCGGCGAGCCACCCCGCTCTTCTCATACCAGGACGACCGGTAATTCACTCCCGTTCCGATGCCAAGACAACCGAGGCAACCGGTGAGCCACTCCTTTCTTGCCATACCTTGAAGACACGCGAGCACCTCTCCCTCCCATACCAGAACATGGACTATCGTCATGACGACGGCAAAATCGTCGTGCATGCATCAGCCGCCGTTCGTCGTGACGACGCAGAACGCCATGGACGGAGTATGCGAGCCACAGAATCCGGAGAAGGAGCTCACCATAAAAACAATCTGCAATGAAGCGAACAGGGCGGCTTTCCTTCTCGTGCCAAAACACGGCAAACCAATTTACGAGCTCGCGCTCGTCAACAGGGTGCCGCCCACAGACTTGTACGCAAACACAATCGAACAAGTCACGGCGGAAGGAGCAGTGGTGCTCTCGCGCGCCATGGACGTGGAGATGACGCTCGCGGGCGCACTTGTGAAAATGCACAACGACCAGGATGGCACCGAATCTCAAAAAAACACATGGACGCCTGACAGGACGCCGTTGAACGGAAGACCCTGCAGGGTGCTCGGACGGAGCCCTATCGAAGCTGAGTGTCCTCCTCTGAAAATGCGGAAGCTCGACAGTCCCGCTGGTGACTAACACGGCTACCTGAAACCTGCCGCGCGGACACGCCGGCACAACAATTTTGCCCTACACGTGCGACCTTCACTTTCTGAGCATTCGGACTCGGCAGTCCGGGTAGCATACCGCGTCAGTGCCAAACATGTCGCGCGTACACGCCGACTATGGCTAGACAGCGGGCAGACACGCCTGTCACCTGCCGCGCGGACACGCCGGCAGAACAGTGTTGCCCTGAACGTGCGACTTCCAGCTTCCAAGCGCTCGGACTCGGTAATCCGGATTGCATGCCGCGCCTGTGCCAAACCTGTCGCGCGGACGCGCCGACTATGGCACGACACCGTGGGGACACGCAGACAAGATATTCAGTTCCCGCCGTTGTCCGACATATTCGGCGCACCGACGTTGCGCACCTGAGAGACAGGGCGATAGGGCGAGACCCGCAAGACCGCGATCCTACACAATAAGACTCCCGCGTTATCGCCATCAATGCCTTCACCGTCACAATCACCATCGTCAGCGATCATCGTCACCATTTTCCACCTCATCATCACCATTTTCCACCCCGCATCCCCCCTCCCCTGATTTGCCCAGGCTTACTCCTATGGCTCTCCGTACATGCATGGCTGCTCGCTTCTTTTTGCTCGTTTCTCTTTGCTTGCCATTTCATGCTTGGTTTCCTCTTCTCCCGTCATCTCATCCTCGTCATCTCCTTCTCTCGCTCTTCTCTTGTCCATCTATCTATTTGGGGTGAACGCTGGCTGATATTCGATGGAGAGCGTGACGTTCCCACACCAAAGATCAATGGACATCCTGGGGTTGCAGGGTTTGGTTTCTTGTGGCAGGTTTCTTGTGGTCGGGCCCCCACTGTACAAAGATGCGCTTCTTAAGGGTCTGGGCGTTGCAGCTCTTGCACGCCAGACGTTCCCGCCCGGCTCCGGGCCCTGGGACCCTCACAAAGATGTAGATCCGGGTCGGAGAGTGCATCGGAAAGACGGGGTCTATAGGGCTCCGGTCGTTTCGCAGCGGCGGATCTCAGGGAGCGGCTGGCGACGAGTTTCCTGCCGGCACGGCTCGGTGGCATCGCGCGAGCACCACCGCTCGGGGCCTGCCGCCTGCCGGCCTCTGCTGGGCTCCACCCTGCCGCGCGCTCCTCGTGCCACGGCCGAACCGCCAGGGGGAGGGCCCTCCCTGTCGGCAGGGGCCCGGTGCTCCTCGGGGGGCGTCGGAACGTGCGTTCACCTGCGTGCGAAAAGTGGAGAGCGCTTGCACCCAAGATCTCAGCTGCCTTATTTTCTAAGATATAATTATAATAATGATCATACATTAAAATATAATAAAAACAAAAAAATCTCAGCTGCCTTGATACGCCCGCTTCGATACGCAACACGTACCGTGCTCAAAACGTACGTGTCAATGCATTGCGTGTGTTGGCTCAACGAATTGGCCCACGTTTTGGCGAACGTATCGCGTGAGACCTACGTTTTCAGTCTACGTGTTGAGCTCCGTGTCAACACGCGATGGCTTGCGTGTTGCGTATCGGGGCAGCTAAGCCCAAGATGGTGTGCTCTCTGGTGAGCGCAGCATGTGAATATCAGACCGTGCACACGTTGGACGACACCTCACCCTCATCACCATCGCCTCGACCATCATTAACAGACATTTACTTCTTTTCATATACGAATGCGGATGCGGTTTTTGGGGGCAGCCCCCATGAAGGTTCACCCTTCGTTCCACCTGGGACCGTGGCGCACATCGTATGCTAAGGCATCCTGGATCGTGGCCTGACCGGGCGTTCCTGACTGTCCTGCTGTTTCCAAGCTGGGGGGGCTGAGCTGTATCGCTCATGTGCCGCGACTGCAAAGATGACAGCAGCGGCGCCCACCACAGAAGCGGTGTATTGCCACATGCTCGATGCATGCTGTGCCATGCAAGCTATGATGTGCAAGCTATGTGGTGTAATGTATGCGCTGCAATATGTGTGGTACAGGCTGTGTGGTACAAGCCGCGCGGTGTAGCAATGCAGTGCGATCTGCGTTTTGCAGGCTACAGTCAACCCGCACAGTTCAGGATGAGCGACTCTTTCAAGGTTGCCCTTGCATCCTCCCGACTCGGCCCATCCTTGGCCGCCTTCGCCGACCGCGCCCCGCCCGCAGAGTGCCGACGTGGCCTTCCGAGGCCCTTCGTTCAAGCTCACTGCAAGCTCAGTCGAACGGGCACGCCGCTTCGCCGCCGGAGCACGCCGGCAGCTGCCGAGGACGCCCGGGCCCATCCACGTGCCGAGGCCTCCGAGGTGCGGTCGGATCGGGACGTCGGGCCTGTCGGTGTCGACGTGGCCCTCCGCCGCATGCCTGTTATGCCCTGGCATCGCTCGGACGTTTGCGTTTTTTCCTCGGCGAGGACCATCGAGGAGCATCCTTGACCACTTGCCGACAAAACCGCGCACGAAACCGACAAAAACACAGGGAATGGACGTCCGAGCGATGGCGAGATGCGGCTTGACGGTGTGCGGATCAGGCCCACGGAGCGCCTACAAGGACGCCCGCGGGCGGGCGCCCCGGGCGAGGCCCCAGAAGCCACCCGGCCAGCGCCCACGGGGCGGCCACGAGGCGCCCCCCTGTGGGCGGGCGCCCGGCGAGGCCCCCGGCCCACACCGGCCAGCGCACGGGGCCCCACGGAGGTTCGGAGGTGGACAGGGATGACGATTAGTTAAAAAAATGGGAGAGAACGATTAAAAAACTAGGTTTCTGCTGTTTCTGCACAAGTTTATGACTGGAGGAGAATGGTAAAAAAGAACAGTTTTCCATCCCGCGGCCAGTTTTTTCGAATCGTCATCCCGGGCGCCGCCGCGTGAACACGACCCCCGGTCATTTCTTAATCGTCATCCTCCATTACCCTGACAGGTCGATTAAGGAGTTGGCCGTTTTCGGTTCGCGAGAGGGCGTCACGGCCGTCGTTTTTGCGGGCCCAGGTCCGTCGGTTTCGGTCCCGGGCCGTTTTCACTAGGGGGGAGGGTTACTGAAGGGAGGTTTGTCCACCGCCGAGCGGTGGCTTGCTGTTGCTGCTTCTCTGCAGCAGCGAAGGTTCTCGGCTCAAAGGTTTTTTCCTTGGAGTGCACGGCGGCGCGGGCAAGCGCGCGGCAGGGGGTGCTCGGCAGGTGTCCCGATCCCCCGCCACGGATCTGACTCTGCGGCGGCGCCGCCATGCACGCATGGGAAAAGAATTACGCATATTCGCCTTGATCCCCTCTTGCCCCATTCCTGGGGTCCCACGAGGCGTCTAGCGACGGGCACCAGGCGAAACACCGAGCAGCTTGGCCAATTCTTGTAACACACAGGTAAGAACCCCAAGTGCAAGCACTGCTTCGGAACAACTTGCTCGGGATTTTGACGAGGTTGTCCTCTTGTGTCGCCCTCCAGGGCTTCCGGGGCGGTCCAAGATGTCCCCAAGAGCGCCGCATGACAGTTCCCGGGGCCATCCCAGGGCACGTGGGAAGTGTGCACCACGACCCACGCTCTGCAGGCCTGGAAAAGAAGGCCATGCGCCACGCCCTGGGGACCCCCAGCCGCTTCCAGAACCCTCGGCTCTGGGCCCATTGGAGAGCATTTGCAGCACCAGGCGCAGAGAACACAGCGGGATCCGAGGGCACTTCACTCAGTGTCTAGCGGCACGGCGTGTAGTTTGCACAGAAAGCACCCGCCAAGCTCTCGCTCGCTCGCTTGTCCTCTTGTCCGTTCTCATCCTCTTCCTCCTCCTCCTTCTTGTCGTCCTCTTGTCGTCCTGCTCTTGTCCGCTTCCCTCCACCCACCCACCCTCCCGGATGGCCCAGGAGAGCCCAGAATGAATTAACCATCGTTCTTTCATAAGTCTTAATCCTTGATCCGAAAGTCTCGACCCTGGATTCTTCATTCAATGCAGGTGTGCAAACAGTTTCTAGCATCACCGATCCGCGTTGCTCCGTGCGTCCCTCCTTGTTGTCCTCCCGTGGTCCTGCTGTCGTCCTACTGTCGTCCTGCTCGCCCTCCTCGTCGCCCTCCTCCTCCTGTCGTTTTCTCTCCGGCCTTCCCTCCCCCGCCCCCTCACGCAGCCCACCGCAGTCCGACAAGCGCCGCCGCGTCGCGGACGAGGCGGACGCCGTGCGCTCTGCGGACCGGTGGAGGGCGGCGCTGGACCGGGCCGGTGGAGCGTGCCTCGCCGCGGCCGAGGGCGGCGGTCAGGGGCAACGTCGGGGGGGCACAGGCTCGGCTCTCCA
>CAUYUJ010008791.1:264075-277752 GCA_963575745.1 Prorocentrum cordatum | reverse complement strand
CGCACCTTTGGGGTCTGGGGGCGCCGACACTGCGCGGGCACAACTAGCGTTACGTTTTGCACGAGGATGTCGGTGCGCATCTTCCCGCTCGGCTGGCCTTGGTCTCCCGGTCCCCATCTTGCCACGGCACGCGGCCGAGTCCCGGCCCGCAGCCGCAGTCGGCACCCAGCCCACAAACTGCTCGCGGAGGCCGGAGGAGAGGGAGGTAGGGACGATGGGGGAGGAGGGCGGCCGGGAGAGGGAAAGGAGACAGGATGGGTGGGGCCCTCCCCTTCCTCTCTTCTACTCTCCCTCGCTCCCCCTCCCTCCTCCCTCTCTCCCTCTCTCCCACCCCCCTTCTCCTCCTCCTCCCTCCTCCCTCCCTCCCCTCTCCCTCTCCCCTCCTTCCCTCCTCCCTCCTCCCTCCTCCCTCCTCGCTCCTCCCTCCTCGCTCCTCGCTCCTCCCTCCTCGCTCCTCCTCCTCCTCGTCGCCCTCCCTTGCGTCCCTCGCCGGCCCCTCCCCGCGAGCCGCTAAAGCCACTGCCCGGGCCGAGGGCTGCGCGCCCCCCGCAGGTACGGCGAGGGCGCCCGCAGCCACTGCGGCCGCTTCCTCGACGAGCTGCTGGCCAGCGCCTGGGGGGGTTGCTCGGGCCGGAAAGGGGGGGGGGACGAAATCTGCTGCACGCAGCTGGTTTCGGCCCCACCGAGTGGCCCCATTCCTCGATTCATGGGCGCCTCCTGGCGCCGGGAGGCGCCGGGAAATCAGCTACGTGAGCTGATTCTCAAACCCCCCTTTTGCTATCCCCCCTTTTCGCCCGACCCGAGTTGCGTTGCATCTTCGGTGGGACCTGGCCTTAAGTCGGGCATGCCCCTCTACAGGAGAAATGTTTAAAAGCAGAACAAGATCGTCCAGGGACGATGTGTTGCGCATTTCTAGACATTTGTTCCATATGTTTCGACTATTTGTCATTTGTCGTCGAAAATCTCCCTGTGGGAGGACATGCCCAACCTAAACCTGGCCTGCCCCCCGAAATGGGGATCTTCTCTTATGCCTGGCGCGGGCTCGATGCCGCCACGACGCGGATTTGACACGGATCCGACGAGTCCGACGCGGATTCGACACGGATTCGACGCGGATCGGGCCGGGACGGGACAGACAAGGTCCCCCGAGCTGTTGGCCAGCGCCGGGGGGGGGGTCAGGGGAGGGAAATCAGAAACTGGAACATCTACATTTACCAGTGGCGGACTGTTCTTCAATCCCAGGACTGGGTGTCGGGCACGACGTCGGGGTGGTGTTGTGTATACAGTGGAGGTCCATGTCAAGAAACACCCTGCTTGCCTCCAGGGTGCCCTGGGTTTCTTGGGTTTCGATGGTTTTGCTATGGAAATCGTGACGTTTCCACACCCAAAATCAATGGACGTCCTGGGGTCTGAGGGTTGGGTTTCTTGTGGAAGGTTTCTTGTGGAAGGGCCCTACTGTAAGTTCTTCCCCCGTCTTCCGGGGGAAACAAGGACAAATGTATACACCTGGATCCCGTATTACACCAGGACCCGCCTTCCTATGCGAGTTTGCAGTGCGGGGCTGGAAGAAGCGTCGGTGTATAGAGTTCGGCTCCTTAGGAAAGGTACCGATACTGCCACGTTTCCCTCGTTTTCCCCTTCTCGGGCCTGCTCGGACGCCCTCGTCGCCAATGCCGGATTCGTTTCGAAGTTCTGGTCAGGACGCACCCGGGAGAGGTCCGGGGAGTAGCGGTGAGGGGTGGATGGCCCAGGTCATTTTAATATCGTTGAATTTCGGGGCAACGATAAGAGATGGTAGGCATAGGGGGTGATGCATCGACTCCGAATCGCCCACTGATCGCCTTCAGGTGCCTGATAGCCCCAACCTGCCCAGGAGCGTGTGGATTTGCTATCGGGTGCCTATCGCCGATCTATCGGCGATGCATCGCCGATTCCAGGTCGATGCTCCCCCCCCGGTGCCAGCCCCCCCCCTCATCGCTGACTGTCATGAGTTCACCGATCCCTATCCCGATCCCGATGCCCCCCATCCCCCCATCCTGTCCCAGCCTGTCCCATCCCCGGTCCCGATGCCATCCTATCCTATCCCATCCTGTCCGTCATATCCATCCTGTCCCGATCCCCATCCCTGTCCCGATCCCTATCCCTATCCCTACCCCTGTCCCTATCCCGATCCCCGTCCCTATCCCGGTCCCTGTCCGTACCCCGACGCCCTCCTCCTCCCTTCCCCTCCTCCCTTCCCCTCCTTCCCTTCTCCTCCCCTCATCCTCTCCTCGAGGCAGAAATGTCACGGCATAAAGGCATAACGATAAACATTTAGCGATCCGCGCGGGTCTCTTGGATCTGCGCCAGGATCCCCTGGCGGCGCCTCGGGTGCCGCCCAGGGCGCGCTTCGCGCGACAGGAAATGGGGTCCAGCGCAGATCCAAGAAACCCGCGCGGACCGTCGAAAGTGCATGTTTATATTATAATCCTTCTTCTAATTTTAGTATCGTTTCATTCTAACCTTTCCCTATCCCCCTCCCCATCCCGATCCCCCCCATCCCACCACCCACGTTGGGGATCTGCTCCTCGAAACCCGAAGGGAGCAGCCTGTATCCCCATCCAGGTGGGCAAGTCGGCCAGTCTGGCCCAGGCCACGCCCGTGGAGATAGGGATCGGTCAAAAGATGCTCAACCCAGATCAGCCGCGGCTGACAATTTTCGGTCGCAGATTTCTCGAGCAGTGGCGAAGCGTCCTGGCTTTCCTATAGGCCCACCCAACACTGTTCTAGGAGCCTGTTGTGGTCTGCGCGAAATGTGTTTAGAACGTTTCTGGTTGAGACTATCTTGTTTGAATACACTGGGCTTATGTTCTAAGAACATTGCTTTCATTCCGCCGGCCCTGGAGCCCTCTTTAGGGCCTCTTTAGGGCCTCTTGGGGGCCTCTTGGGGACCTCTTGGGAGTCTATTGGGGCTCCTTGGCGGCGTCTTGGAGGCCCCCAGGGCCTCTTGGGGGGCTCTTGTGGGCCTCTTGGGGCGGGAGGGGGGGTAGTCGATTGCGGCTCCCCCCTCGGAGGCCACGATCTTCGTGAGTGGTGTCGAAAAATTGCCCAGTCCGGGGTCTCCTCCCGGGACTTGCCCGGGGTACTGTTCGCCCGGGGACCCCCAGAGGCCGCCCCGCGCGCGCGAACTAGAAATATTGTTAACCAGTTACCGGAGATCTTAGCACGCCTCTGGCCCGTAGGCCGGCGAATGAGAACATTTTTGGTTCTAAGAACTTCTCGTGGTAGGCTTTCGGAATGCCAGGACAGTCGGTCCTTGCTCAAATTTTGGTGTTGGCATCATCGCGGTTGTCCCCCGTTTTTCGGTCGCGAGCGGTCGCGACCGATCCCAGATGTTGGTCGCGAGCGGTACTTTCGTCGCCGTGGGCCCCGCTTTTCGGTCGCGGTACAGAACACAGGTCGCGACCGAAATGCTGGTAGGCTCGGTCGCGATCGCCCGCGACCGAACTGTCTCGGTCGCGGAGAATTCTGGAAAAGGAGAGGGAGGGAGGCTCAGGTCGGAAGACACGCAAAGTTTCAAACGTTTTCTGAAGTTCCCGATCGGTCCTCGAACGTTCCCGAGACTCAGGGTGGCTTCCATCAGCTGCGGTTCGTCGAGAGCGCTCCAGGGGTGCCAGAATCATCCCAAAGGGACGCCAGAGGTCCAATCTCTGACCCGGAGGCCAGAGGCAACGTCAGTGGGGGGCAGGCTCAGAGGGGGGGTATTCGTCGACGCCCGATCACCCCTTCTTCGCCGATAGGAGCCTGATAGCCCAACCCACTCAGAACGCGTCTACCGGCAATATTCGAGGAGCTAAAAACGCCAGAAACAAAAATTGTCGGCGCTCCGCGCGGATTTCTTGGATCCTCGCTGGGGCCCCCTGGCGGCGCCTCCGGCGCCGCCCGTGGTGCGCTCCGCGCGCCAGGTAGGGGGCTCTCGGATCCAAGAGATCTGCGCGGACCTCAAACAGTTTACGTAGCACCCCGCAGTTGCGGATAAGAGCGAGGGGGCGGCGAGGATGTCGGCAGCCTGCGAGGCTCTGAAGAAGCCCGCCGGAGGCGTTCCACTTCTACAAGTTGTGCAGTGAGCCCGCTCCCTCCTCCTCCTCCTCCTCCTCCTCCTCCTGCTCCTCCTCTTCCTCCTCATCCTCCCGCTCCTCTGGGAGGCAACGTCACTTTCAGCAGAGCGCCGCGAGGCAACATTGCGCGCAAGTTCCTGAAGAAGTAGTTTTAAATATCTGTTATAGCTGATATTACGAGCTATACCTCCTCTATCTCCACATGCTACGGCATCCGTGAGTGGCGGTGGGAGCGTCGTGCCTGGAGCCACGTGCTCCACGCGCGAAGCATCCACCTACACGGGCCACTAATCTACATCACCCACATATGCCGGCATTTGATACGTATGCACAGTGGAGTGGAATTCATATTACAAATGGCGAGGATGTACATTATACCTCCACGATCTCCATATGCTACGGCATCCGTGACGGCGGTGGGAGTGTCGTGTCTGGAGCCAAGCGCTCCACGTGCATGGAGCCAAGCGCTACACCGACCACTAACAATGCATATGCTGGAGTTTGATCCTTATGCACAATGGAGTGGATTTCCCGTATGGAAGGAGGTTTGCGCCATAATCTTCTCACACTCAGCTAGGACCTTTTTGTGTTCGGGCTCCACAGTGCATCTGATGTGCTGGTGGCTTCTTGGGCTCTGAGGCGCGTCAGGTGAGCTGCCCCCGAGAATGTCTTGAGTTGTTTCTGGCACCAGTGTCCCGATGCCCCTTTGTCCGCATGTGTATTTTGGAGCATTGTCCCTACGGGATCGGGCTCGTCTCAGCATGGCGGCGCGTGCTACGACATCCCCCTCGCCTGCGTTTTCCTCAAGGCCCCGCCGCTCCGCCACTCTTCCGACTGCGCATCGTCTTTTCTCAGTTGTTGTTGAGAGGTGTGCGATAAGCGACATGCTTTATCCCTCCCCCGAATTTGTGCCCTGCCCGTGGGGTTCAACGGCCAGGCCCCCGCGCAGGCAACGAAGTGTTGCATCTGCCAGCGCGCGTGGCTCTGCGAGCTAGCAAGATGAAGGGGACACAGATAAGGTGTATCCCCCCCCAGGTTGTGTGATACTGAGGCTCGGTAAGACATTGAACTGAATGGGTGAGAGCGAGCGAGCTCCTGCTCCTCCTCCTCCTTCTCCTCACTCCTCGTCCTCCTCCTCCTGCTCCTCGTCGTCCTACTCCTCCTCCTCCTCCTCCTCCTCCTCCTCCTCCTCCTCCTCTTCCTCCTCCTCTCCTCCTCACTCCTCCGCGGACGGCGCGGTGCCGCGAGGCGCTCGGGGCGGCGGCCGCGGACGCGGGCGCCGACGGTCTGCAGGACCGCATCGAGGCCGAGCGCCTGCGGCTGCAGGAGGCGATGTTCGCGTTCCCGGAGGGGATGGGCTTTGGTCAGGCACGTCCACCTACAGGCGTGTTTTCCCTGTTCCCCATATCCTAAGATTGGATTATTGTTATTACTTGGACGCCTCATGCTCCTCCTTCCTCTTCTTTTTCTTCTCCTCCTCCTCCTCCTCATACCTAGACTTACTCACGCACAGACTTACTCATACTCAGACCTGGCCATAATAGCTTACGCATACTCTGACCTAATCATACTCAGACCTACTCATACTTGGAATTACTCACGGTGAGACCCACTCATACCCAGACTTACTCATACTCAGACCTTCTAATTGTCTGAGTTACTCAACACACAGCAGGTTGCGAGGATGTCTCAGACGGGGTGCTGGCTTCAGCACCCGTAAGGGGAGCCGCCAAGGGGTATGACACGGTCCCGTTCGCGGCCGTGTTGTGGGGATATCTCAAGCGGTTTGCTTGTTTTCTGTCCCAACATCCTTCGCCTGGAGAGCAGATTGTGAGGATGCCTCAGGCGGGGCGCTGGTTTCATTACCCCTAAGGGGAGCCGCCGAGGGGTAGGACACGGTCCCGTTCGCGGCCGTTTTGTGGGGATGCCTCAGATTGCTTGCCTGTTTCTGTCTCAACATCCTTCGCTTGGAGAGCAGATGTTCAGGATGTCTCTGGCGGGGCGTTGCTTTCAGCTACCTCAGGGGAGCCGCCAAGGGCGCTTTCACGGCTCCGTTTGTCGCCGTTTTGTGGGGCATTGCGCACGGCGGTCAATGGGGAGTGACCAGGTGCTGCTGGCGCAGAGCTTGTGTCACCGTGGGATGTTGCTTTCTCTCTCCGTGGTGCTTTCCGATCTTGTCGTCGTCAACGGGAGAGGGAACTTGAGAAGGTTCATTCTCCCGCATACTGTTTGGGCTGGGGAGGGACGTTGAAAAAAAAAAAGTTCACTCTGTAGCTGCGGGAAAGGGAACTTGAGAATGTTAATTCTCCCGCGTGCGTTTCGGGCTGGGGAGGGAACTTGAAAAAAAAGGTTAACTCTCTAGTTGCTCTAGTTGCGGGAGAGGGAATTCGAAGAGGTTCACTTTCCCGCCCGTGGTCGAACTGGAGAGGGAACTCGAGAAAAAAGGTTCGCTCTCCAGGCACGGACAGGGAACTTGAAAAGGTTAACTCTCCCTCGCGTGGTCGGACTGAAAGGGGGAACTTGCAAAAGGTTAACCCTACAGTCGCGGGAAAAGGAACTTGCAAAGGTCCACTTCCCCGCATGCGATCGAACTGGTCAGGGAACTTGAAAAGGTTCGCTTTCCAGGCGAGGGAGAGGGAACTTGAAAAGGTTCACTCTTCCTCTTGTGGTCGGACTGAAGGGGGAACTTGGAAAGGTTCACCCTTGAACCGCGGGAAAGGGAACTTGCAAAGGTTCACTTTCTCGCTGGCGTTCGAACTGGGGAGGGAACTTGAAAAAGGTTTTTGTTGTTTTTGGTTTTCTCTATCTCTCTCTCTCTCTCTCTCTCTCTCTCCCCACGAGTAGGATGATTGAGGGATGCAAGAAACAAGGAGGAGAGAGGAGCTTTGCTCCGTGTTTGGTAGTAAAGGGAATCTGACGCATTTTTGTTGGGGGGCGTTCCAGGGGTTTGGGAGATAATTTGTCCTTCCGGGACGGATCAGGACTTGAGTCGTTGACAGTTGTCGCAAATCAATATAGTTTGCAATGCAAAATCGTCACGAGACGCGCCGGCAGGGCCCGGGACGGTACAAATATGGTTTTGGGTTTGTTTCTGGCGGCTCTGTGGGCTCAGATAGGACCTCCGTGACAGGGGAAACACGGAAGGGATCCTATCTAAAGGCATTCGGCCAAATCCGCCACCGTGCCTGGGTAATGGGCGGGAGAAGGAACCTGAAAAGGTTCATTTTCCCGCTAGTGGTCGAACTGGAGAGGAAGTTTGAAAGGGTTCACTCTCCAGGCAGGGACAGGGAACTTGCAATAGCACTACCCTACAATATGCACCATAGCGCTACCCTACATATGTTCGCCATAGAAATAGCACTACCCTGCAGTATGTTCACCATAGCACTACCTTGCAATATGAGATGCACATCTGGCTCATATGGCTAGACGTTCATTTGAATACCCCGGACACATGTTACATTTTTAAAAGGATACACATACGGGGAGCTCCACGCAGTGATTTGTTCTTGACTCTTTGATTGTATATATATATATATATATAAAAAGAGTAGGCCATAAACAAAACATGCTCACAAAAATGGCAAAAGGTAGCAGACAGTTCATCGTCACCCGAGCATTTTGGGATTAGTTGTAGATGTTCTCTGTAGAGGGACGCACCCGGCTGAAGGGTGGGGGCCGGATTCCCAGGGTTCGTCGGACGGGACTGGGACGGGGAGAAAACCCGTGCCAGAGCGTTCCGGAACGCTCGATCTTGGACGCTCTGGGAAGGCCGCGGCGCCCGAGACACCCTCCAGAGCCGCCAGATCTCAGAGAACCCAGATTTCATCCTCACCCGAATTTATCCTCGTCCTGGCTTCGTCTTATGAGGCCAAACACCCAGGGTTCGGGGGCAGCGTGAGAGCGTACCTGTACGCAGATTCTGGCAAGTTTGCTTGCGTTGCATTTCTCCTCCACTCCTCCTCCGCTTTGTCAAGCAGCGCTGGGCCAAGAGGGCGTGCGAGCGGGTCCCGACTTACGTGAAGAGCAGATTTCCGTTCGGGCCTCGCCACGCCCCCCCCCCCTTCCCCCTCCATGCAAGTCAACGTGCCAGAATCTTAAGAGCAGCGGAGGCTCACAATGGGGGGGATCCAGAGGGGAGGACGAGATGTGCCAATGCTGCTGCCCTTCCCTCGTCGCCACGGCGGGAGTCGCCTCGAGATCCGTGTCAGGGCAGCACCCCGGGAGAGGTCCGGGGAGCAGCGCTATCGGTATCGTTAGGTGTCCCAGGGATGTCGCCGAGTGGGGACATGAACATAAGCTCTCTGAGTCTCACCACCCACCAAACCACCCCAACCCAACCCGAAGGCTCAGATTTACCCTCGATTTCTAGTGGGGGGGTGGTCCGGGAACATCGAAAAAACACATATGGAGCCCATACCCCCCCCCAACCCGAACTTCGGGTTCTGGGGTTGGGTTGGGGTGGTCTGGTAGGTAGTCGGAGTCCCGCGCGGATTTCGGAGGTCGGTACTGGGCCTCCTCGGGCGGCGCCTCCGAGCCCCCCCCCCTGGCGCGCAGAGCGCGCCAGGAAGGGAAGGGGGAGCAGCGCCGATGGGGCCAGACACCCAAGGTTCGGGGGCGGCCAAGAGGGGGGTGATGGCAAGGGGGGTTGTGTCTCTCGAGTAGGAGATCGGTTGCAGAATTGATCAACCTCATAATCCGTTTCCTCGTCGACTCTCCAAGAGCAGTACGCAGAATACTTTGTAGATCTACGGGGCATTCTGGCTTCCAATATAGATTCGACGAACAAAACAAGTGTTGGGAAGTAAATCAATTCGGTAGTCGATCTCCCACTCGCTTCGTGGCTAGGGCCATGACACCTCCCCGGACTTCATGTTTCCCTCTTGTGATTGCAGTGGTTTCTCGTGGAAGGTTTCCTGTGGTCGAGCTCCTGCTGTGCCCATGCCGCTGCTCTTCCCTCGCGTTCCCCCTGTTTCCCCCTGTTTCGCCACCGTTGGATTCGCCTCGACTTTCTGGTCAGAGTGTACCCCGGGAGAGAGGCCCAGGGAGTAGCGATACCGATCAGTACCTCTTAACTTCTCCCACGCGCCCGTTTGTGTGCCGAGCCTTGGCCAGTGTTGCCGAGAGCGGTGCTCCGCGCAGTCCCATCTGCATCTTCCGGCTCGCAGCGACCCCCCCACACACAAACGTCAGGGGCCGTTGCTCATTCAGGAGCATCGGCCGCTCAGAGCCTGGTCTTCTTGAACTTGTCGCGATGGCTGCCGTTGCCAGGGGAGGGGGGAGGGATTTGGTGATGTCACGATTCGCGGCGGTGCCGTCTGGAAATGAGCTGCCCCTAGCCATTCCACAACGGCGCCGCCGTCGCGAAGCGTGACGTTGTCGAGAGGGTGGATGGGGGCTGGCCGTTCCCAGTAGCGGGCGTTATCGCAGATCGTTAAAACACGCTCTCTTATCTGTGTGTCACGGAGGTACCAGAGGGCCTCCACTGGCAACTGGATTGGGGTGGATTGTTCAGGAGCCAGTTAAAGCAGGGCTAGGACGCGGAGGTGGGGGAGGAAGAAGAGGCGGAGAAGGAAGAGGATGGGGAAGTATCACCCCCTTTCTGTTCCACAGCGTCTTCGTCAAGTGGCCGTCGCTTCGCAAATGGCCGGGAGGGCTGTTGAGCGTTCCCGAAGCGCGGCGCGTGGTTCTGCTGTTTGTGTCGACCCTCGCCCCCCCCCCCCCCGCACCCCCCTACCCCCGAAAAGCACCCAAGGGATGGGCACGAGACGACCCCATGAGGACCCCGACCTTGTGCTCTGGGCCTTCCAGATGGGGTCCGAGTAGATGGGGTCGGAGGATCGCGCCGCATCGCCGATGCGGATCGACGTGGAGCCCGATGTGCTTCACGTCGACGTCGGCGATGGATGCATCGCCGACGTCGACGATGCATCACCGATGCATCGACGATGCGGCGCGATCCTCCGACCCCATGAGGTCTCTATGTACCCAGATGACCAAATTGCCATCCACATCGCTCAACATTGCCCAGGCCCCCAAAGGCCTCCCCCTAACTGCCACTTCCATGCCTACCCCTCCCTACCCCCCTGGCGTCTGGGCAGGAATCCCCTGGTTCTGCACCTCGCCTGTTCCGGCTGGCAGCCGACGCGGCGGACGACGACGCGTCCGGCTTCTGCCGCGCGCCGCGGCGTCGAGCCAAGCCGCTTTTGCTCGCTTGCGGCAGCTGGCCATCGGTCCTGGCGGATTTTGAAGGCGCAAGGCATGTGCAAGGGAGAACATGGTTTGGCTCCGAGGCGAGTTCACCCAGGTGGTATCATGCATGTCAGATATGCCCAGTCAGATACTGTCATTCCTGGTTGCGAGGAGGGTCCCTGTTGGTCGCCGTGTGAAGGACCCAGCTGGTCGACGCCATGGGCCAGAGGAGCTGGCTACCAGCCATGTTTGTGAAATCCCCCAGTCGAGGACCTGATGTTGTGTGTGATGTTCTCTTAACCGCGTGCCGCAATGTAAGATGTAAGCGCGTCTTGCTTCTGCAGGCCGTCCTCCATCTTTCCGTTATCCTAACATTTTGCCCCCACATCTTCCAACCAACCGCCCCAGACCATTCATTTCGGCGCGGCATCACCAGAACCTCAGCCCCCTCCCCGCATCCAGCCCCGCCGCCGCTCCTCCCCTGGCAGGCAGCGGCCAGAGCGCCCCTCCGCCCCGACCTCTTCTGCGTTGAACACGGCACAAGAGCCGCAGCACCGCGGCACCGCCCCCCCCCGCAGCCTGACCCGCTCCTCCGTCCCCTGCTGCCAGAGAGCTCCCTGGCCCTGGCCTTTGCAGTTCGGCCTGGCGTCCAGTGGGCACCGCGACCCCTCAGCCCCCCAGTTGCCAGAACGACAACCTCCCGCCCCGATGTTAATACTTCGGCAAGGCGTGGCACCACAGTCGCTTCCATACGGTTCGCCCCGCTCCCCCCCAGTGAGGGCGACCGCCCGCCCCCCCCAACCTCTGCGCGACCCCCCCCCTCCTCGACATCTTCATTTGGGCATCGCGCTGGCGCCGGACCCCCCCCTCCTCAGCCCCGCTCGTCCTCCTCCAGCGTACAAAGCGCCCCCCCTCCCCCACAGCCAGCAGCCTCGCTCCCGCAGCGCGCCCTCTCCTTCCACCAGCAGCCAGAGCGCCCCATCCGCCCCGGCCTGTCTATTCTCTCGCGTCCTGCTTCTAGAGCTCCAACATCTCGTCATTGTGTCCGCTCGGCACGTCACGCCACCACAGCCCCACTCCACCGCCCGCAGCCTTCCCCGCTCCTCCCCCGCCGCCAGTCATCCTCTTCCTCCGCCACCAGCCCGCGCGCCCGCTGCGCCCCGACCCTTCACTCGCTCGCCGCGGCACAGTACCGCAGCCTCGGCCCCCCGCAGCGATGCCCATTTCCCCCCCCCAACCAGCTCCGCTCCGCTTCCCCGGTCGCCCCGCGCACCCTCTCGCTCTGCAACCTTCAGCTCTTAGACGACACGGCCCGCAGCCCCGCTCCACCGCAACCAGACACCCTTTGCTAGATTCCCTTTCCCCTTCAACTTTGCAACTTCGTGCAAGAGCCATGGCCTGCGTACAATCGTTCCCTTACTCCGGTCATGCGCTTCTCTGCAGGTTCCTCAGGCACGCTGTGGCCCCTTCTTGGCTTCAGGGGGCGGGCGGAGGGGTAGAAACGGTGATGACAGAGGTGGTGGTGGAGGGAGAGGGAGGGAGAAAGGGATGGAGGAGGGACGAAGAGAGGGTGATGGTGGGAGCTTGGAGGCAGAGGAGGAAGGGATGGAGGGGTAGACCGATGCGGATAGAGTCTGCCCCTACGCCGATCGGCCCAGCGCCTCGAACCCGAAAACTGACCCCTTGTGGCCAGGGCGGGCGCCCAACGAAGGTCTTAAGGGCTCTCCTCCTCCTCCTCCTCCTCCTCCTCCTTCTCCTCCTCCTCCTCCTCCTCCTCCTCCTTCTCCTCCTCCTCCTCCTCCTCCTCCTCCTCCTCCTTCCTCCTCCTCCTCCTCCTCCTCCTCCTCCTCCTCCTCCCCCTCCTCCTCCGCGGCGTGTGCGACCACAGGACGCACGACGGACGCACGAGCAGGCACGCGTGCCAGGGCCACGCTGCCTCGCAGCGAGCCAGCAAGGATGGAGGAGGGAGAGGCGGAACACCAGAGACAAAACCTCCTCCTCCTCCTCCTCCTCCTCCTCCTCCTCCTTCTCTTCCTCCTCTCCTCCTCCTCCTCCTTCTCTTCTCCTCCTCCTCCTCTGCCTCCGCCTCCGCCTCCGCCTCCTCCTCCTCATCCTGCTCCTCCTCCTCCTCCTCCTCCTCCTCCTCCTCCTCCTCCTCCTCCTCCTGCCACCAGCTAGGGGGGGGGCTGTCCCACCTTTTGGGCTGGTTGCACCTCGTTCCGGGCATGCCTCCAGAGAGTTCCCGGAAGGAGGTGCCGCCAGCTTGGGGGGAGGGAGCGGCCACCCCCCTAGCTGGTGGTAGTGGTACTGCTGTCCCTCCCGAGTGGATTGACGGAGGGAGGGATGGGATGGAGGGGGTGAGGGTCGAAGGGACTCGCGGGGCCAAGCTCGAAAAGAAGCGACGGGGTTACGACACGTGCTCCACAGCCACGAGCTGAGAGCTAGATCGAGCGATCCGTGGAGGGTCAAGGGGGGGGGGGGCGACGGCCGATAGATGGTGCTGGGGGGCCGTCGGCAGGTAGACACATCGATGGAGGGACGGACGGGGGTGGCAAGACCCCGGGCGGCCGCCTCCCCCACGCCAGTCCTCGGCGGCGAGGCCGGGGGGGAGTGCCAGAGGGAGAAAAGGGCCCCCAGAAGGCGGCGGGACCTCTCGGAAGCAACCTCCGGCCCTCTGAGCAGCTCTCTGCGCCTTCGGGGCCAGGACGAGGGCAAGTGCGTTCCAGAGCGTTCCGGCACGCTCTCAGAGCGTTCCAGAACGCTCTTCGCCGAGCGCGTTCCACTACTCGCAGAGTGCCTACTCGCAAACGTCCGCAATATACAGGTCTTCCTCTCTGTAATATCACAATGTATCGTAAATCCCCCGTGGAGGATCCAGGCAATTTGCGAGTAGTTGGCTTGCGAGTATAGTGGAACGCGCCTGTCCAGCTCTGAGAAGGCCGCGGCGCCCGGGACGTCCTCCAAAGCCGGCAGAGACTTCCGATTGAGCCTCGTCCAAATTGACCCTCGTCCCGGCTTCGTCTTACCCCTGAGGAGGCATCCTCCTTCTCACTCCCCCCCCTCGCTCGCCGCCGATCTTCAGCCAGGTGAGCGGCGGCCGCGCACTGCCTCCGGAAAGGTGGTCGGCGGGGCACGTGGACCTGTCCTCGGAGCAGGAGTGACGGGCCAGGGCCCGGCCCGCGAGGGCTGCGCCTGGGCCGGCGCTGGCGGCTCGACCCACGCGGTGTTTGGGCGATGTTGTGGTGTCCCTTTTCGTTTCGAGTTCGTTCTGCAGCAGAGGCGGACTGGCGACAAAGCGACGCAGTCCTTTATCTCAGAGCGCCCTGGGGGTGCAGAGTCAGAGGTTGTTTGACCCATCAGCCGCGCAGCATCGGCGAGTCCCTCGTCC
>CAUYUJ010008791.1:254075-261575 GCA_963575745.1 Prorocentrum cordatum | reverse complement strand
CCCCCCCCCCTCCTGGCGGTCCCCCTCAAGAGAGTGGCCGCGCTCCTCCGGCGGCGCCCAGCGACGGGGGGGCGACCACGGCCGCGGGAGCGCGGCGAAGGTGCGGGCGAGAGGCGGGCGGCCCCTCGGAGGGCAGGGCCCCCCCCCCCTGAGAGGCCCCCCTGCGAGAGGAGGAGGAGGAGGAGGAGGAGGAGGAAGAGGAAGAGGAGAAGGAAGGAGGAGCAGGAGTGTGCCAATCTCCTCCTGAGAGGCCCCCCCTGCGTCCTGCGTTCTGCGGGCTCCGCCGGGGGGGGGGGGAGAGGAGGCCATCCCAGCCCCCCATGTGGACCCCAGCCGCCGCACGGGAGCCGTCTGCGCACGCCATCTCTCGCAGGACGGCTCGTCCGCGTGGCTGGACGACCGTCCGCACGGCGTTTCAAGCAGCTTCTGGGCTTCACGATTGAGTCATGGCATCCGTTCGCTCAGCAGGCCTGGCCATTGACTGAATAGTTCGGCCCTGTGCGATTATTTCCGTACCGTCGGGGGCTTTTGGTTCGCGTGTCTCGCCGCCAATCACGATTTGGCGCGACACGCTAGCCAAGTCCCCTTGGCCAAGCGTCAACATCACGAGCCTTGCGAAGCCTCCCGCTCCCTCCGCGGAGCGGAGCCACACGTTATCCGCTGACAGGGCATGGTGTGTCGCCAGGGTCGCCGCCACGATACACTAAGCAACCGTTCCTGACTGTAGATGCGTTACTAAAGGGCTTTGCTTGCACGGGGTGCTTATCATGAGGGGGCTTCTTGCACCCTCAAGAAACTGTCGCCCCCCCCTCAGTCCCCCGCCCGCCGTTTCTGCTCGCCGTCGAGGAGCGGCGCGATCCGAGCAGGCGCGCCCGTTCCAGAACTCGCAGCTGCCCCCCCGCTACCAGACCTCCAGCGTCGCAGAAGGCATGATCACATCCGTTGCTGGCCAATGGCTCACATTTTACGTCTCCCCACCAGCCCATTCAGAAACCCTGCCCATGAAAGGGGCGACGGGACACAAATTGTATAGTGACCAAGAGCGGGCAATCAGGGCGAACAGAGAGATGACGACGACGACGACGACAACCACGACGACGACGACGACGACGACGACGACGTCGACGACGAATACGACGACGACGACGACCACGACAACGAGGCAGAGGAGCAACATGACAAAGGAAGACGATGGGCAAGGACGAGGAGGAGGGCGAAGAGGATGAGGATGAGGATGAGGGGGAGGAGGAGGGCAATGAGGACGAGGACAGAGCCCTCACTGTCGCCTCTAGGAGCCCTCTTGATGCTCTTAGGGGGATCCGGGGGTCCTCTTTGGGCTCTTGTGGAGGTCTTGGGGCCCTCTTGGGGCTCTCTTGGGGGCCCATTGGGAGCCCTGGAGGGCACCTCGGGGCCCTCGTGGAGGGCGTCGCTGTCAAGCGAGGCCCCCCCTATTGGAGCCCTCGGAGTCGCTCCTGGTGACCCGCTTGGGGCGACCTTGGGGCGATCTTGGGGCGCCCTTGGGGCCGTCGTGGGAGGCCTCGTGGGCCCGCCTTGGGGCTCGCTTGGGCCATCTCGGGGCCGTCTTCGGGCCTCAAGAGCGCATCGGAAGCGAACAAAAAACGAGGAAGCAAACATCACTGATGCCCCTCGTGCTTCTGCAGGATGTTGGCCTCTCGGGATGGTTTTGAGGGGGCCTGGAGAGCACTTGGCGCCGTCTCGCGGCCCTCGTCGGGCCTTCTTGGAGGCAAGCGGGAAGCTATCTTACACCATCATTGCCTGTCTTGAACCATCTTGGCGGCCATTTGGGAGCATCGGGCGCCCTCTTGGAGCCATCTTGGGCCGTCTTGGGCCATCTTGGGCGCCCTGACACCTCGCGGCCCACCCCGAAAAAACTCAGGGAGGGGAGGGGGAGGGGACACCCCTGACGGGAAGAGGGCCGTTGTAATAGGCAAGAAAGACCTCGGTCCCAGGCAGGTCGGTTCGCGTAGCGATCCCAGCTTGTCTGGCAGTCTTCTGGTTCACGCTACTGTGCCAGTCACGCCGCAATGTGATTCTACAGGCTTGCGCCACATCCCCCGACCCTTTTCTGTGAGTGTTGCGAGGCCATGAGTTTCTGGCCAGCGGCGTCTTGTGTGAGGGTGCGGTGTCGCGCGCGGGTGGCGGCAGATACGTACGGGGTCCAAATGTTTGCGTGATGCCGGTGGTCTGGGGCGTGTTTTGCGAGCGCCTTGCGTGCTGTGCACCCGGGTGCGGGGTGTCCTTCTGGGAGGTCGGCCTTTCGACCCGCAACCAAGTGGAGGACCACCGGAAGACGAAAGGAGCAAGAGTAGTGTGCGGAAGCTGCGATCGGCGACGCATCACCGCGAAAGATGTGGCAGATGAGTCGGAACGGGTGAAGAGGCAGTTGACGTTCGCATCGCGCACGGAACAGTTTGCGCGGCAGCAGCACATTAGCGCCGAACGAGATAGTGAGCACGTCGCGAGGAAGAGCAAGGCTGTATGCGCGGAGTGCATTGCAGTTGGCTTGACGGCTCGCAATACGGAAGCGTATGGGGGTCTTTGGGGGGCCTTTTGGGGGCCTCTTGGGGGCTCCTTGGGGCGTCTTGGCGGCCTCTTGGGGGCCTCTGGCGGCCTCTTGGGGCACTCTTGGGCCCCCCTGGGGCTCGTGGGGGTGGAAAGCTAGATTTTGGAATTTTTGGTTGCCCTCTTGGGCCTGGGCCGTCGTGGGGCCGTCTTGGGGGCCTCTTGGGCCGTCTTGGGGCGGTCTTCGGGGCCTCTTGGGCCGTCTTGGAGCGTCGGAAAGCCCACGAGGCAAATTTGTGAAAAGCGTACGTTTTACAAAGGAAATGAGCAAATTTCTGCGACTAGGCACCCTCTTGGGACGCATCTTGGAGGCCTCTTGGGGGCGTTTTGGGTCATCTGGAGGCCATCTCGGGTGTCTTCGATCGCTCTTGGACCGTGTGGAACCATGTTGAGCTCTCTTGGAAGCCACTTGGAGCACTCCTGGAGCGCTCTTGGGGCCGTCTTCGAGCCCTCTCGTGGGCCGTCTTCGGCGCCTCTGGAGCCGTCTTGGCGCCCTCTTGGGCTGTCTTGGGGCCCTTTTTGGAAGTTTTTTGGACCGTCTTGGGGCGGTCTTGGGGGCCTCTTGGGCCGTCTGGGAGCGTCGGACAGCACAAAAGGCGAATTAGTGAAAAACGCACGTTTTACGAAGGGAACGGGCCAATTTGTGCGTCTAGAGGCCCTCTTGGGGCGCATCTTGGATGCCTTTTGGGGCCTCTTGGGGCATCTTGGGCCGTCTGGAGGTCATCTTCGGTGTCTTTGATCGCTCTTGGACCGTCTGGGACCATATTGAGTTCTCTTGGAGGCCACTTGGGGCGCTCCTGGAACGCTCTTTGGGCCGTTTTCGGGGCCCTCTTGGGCCGTTTTGGACGCCTGCTGGGCCGTTTGGGGGCCCTCTTGGGCTATCTTGGGACCCTCTTGGAGGCTTCTTGCGCCGTGTTGGGGCGGTCTTGGGGGCCTCTTGGGCCGTCTGGGAGCATCGGAAAACCCAGAAGGCGAATGTGTAAAAATTGTACGTTTTACTAAAGGAATGGGTAAACTTTTGCGTTTAGGGACCCTCTTGGGACGCATCTTGGAGGCCTCTTGGGGCCTCGTGGGGACCCCTTGGGCCGTCGAGGAGGCCTCTTAGCCCGTTTTTGGGCCATCTTGGGCGTCTTGGAGCGCTCGTTTGGCGTCTCGGGGCCCTCGTGGGCCGTCTTGGAACCCTCTTGGGGCCTTCTTGGCCCATCTTTAAGCCCTCTTGGGCCCGGAAGAGCCCGTGGCGCGCTTGTCGGGGGGCCCCCCCCCCCTCCAAATCGACCGGACCGGGCTCCCGGGGGAGGAGTGTGGGGAGGGGGGAACATCTCACACGCCGATGATCCCCAAGGGGTCGGCGGCGCCAGTCACGCCGCAATGTGATTCAGTGATCGCGCGCTCCCCCCGTAGACGCGCTAACGGTCTGTTAGCTAATGGCGATGTAGGAAGACCAATTATAGGAAAGCGTGGTTCGTGGCCAAACCAATTTTAGGCACGTTTGGTTCGCATCTTCCTACCACTGGATGTGTCGTTTTCGTTTGATGCATTCGCATATTTGAAATGTAGGAAACGATGGTTCGTGATTTCTTATATGTTCTTTGGCGTGAGTTCGGTGTCGCAAAAGCCAGATACCCAACCGCACCGTTAACCAAGCACGCCGTAGCGCGGCCTTGGTCCCCATCTCTTCTCTTCTCTTCCTGGGGGAAAAAAAGACACGAAAAGACTCGGTACATAGGCCACCTCAGCCCATAAAGAACGCCGGTGGGATAGCTCCGCAGCTCCCTCCCGTCCCCACCCCCCGAGAACGTCCGTTATCGCCGCGCGACCCTGGTAGATCCTTGGTCGAAATCCGTCCTCATCCAGCCTAGCCCCCCTCAGGCCCGCACAATCCCATGCAGTCCGACTTGATGTTGCTCGTTGGCTTCATCAGGCCTATAGTCCGCCGCATGTTTCCGTGCAGTCACGATTGATGTTGCTCGTTGGCTTGATCTGGCCTAGTCCGTTTGTGTAGCCATTAATTCGGGCTTGACAAGCTTTCGTGCCCACGAAGACCTGCCAGGAATTGTCTCCCAAGCTCCTGTGCTGACCGCGAGATATGCGTGCGCGCTGCTTGTGGTCCGACGTTGTGAAGTGGTCTAGGCGCTTGCTGTGATGGACCGTCTGCGCGCATGCCTTCCAGATCGGTTTTGATAGCGGCCCAGGCCTCCGCGAGTGACCCGATGGCCGCGATCTCTGCGGATCCGCACCAGGCAGACACCACTCTGCAAGTGGCAGCTGCACACCACCACCACCGTGCCTGTCCAGTGCGATCCTTGGCCCAAGGGATGGTGTGTATATATATATATAAAGACGTATATATATATGTACACATATGGGCCCTCTGTATGTACATACACATAAATACATACACAAGTATACATCTTATACATATATATACACAATATATAGATATAGACCTTATATACCTAGGCCCCCTGTCTATAGGCCCATATATACATAGGCCCTCCTGGTCGAGGCCAGGAGGACCTCTACACCATGCCAGGTGGGCCCATGCCATGCCTGTGGCCTGGGGGTTGTGTCCAACGGACAGGGCTCGAGCGAAATGGGGTTTGGGCAATGTCGTGGGCCGTTTTCGTGTTGCGCTTTCGTTTTGCAGCAAAGGTGGAACGAAGGCAGAGCGAGGGAAAACGAAGACGAAACGAAAACGAAAAACACTGTAGCTCGAGCCCTGGTCCACGGTGGGCAGACGGAACGCATCCTTTCTGCATGTGTCGCCGCGCCGGTGGCTCCGACGTGCGGCCGTGCGTCTCTGCGAGGGCGCTTCGGCCACCAGGGCGAACCCCGCCTCGGACGCAGTCGCCGTGGGGCTTGCCGCGGTGCCGACTTCGTCCACCTGGGCGCGTTCAGAACAGACGGCCCCGCGGCGTGTCGAGCTGCGCAGGCTGCGACTGCGCAGGCTGCGGGGTGGAGCGAACACGGCCGCGCCCTGCGCCGCTCGCGGCCCGGGCCCGGGGAGCTCAGGTGGGTGGGGGGGGGGGCGGTGCGCGAGAGCGCGCAGGCCCTCGCGCGTTGCGCCGCGCAAGAGCGCGGAGGCGCCTCGCACCTCGCGTTTCGCACTCCGCGCTGCGGCATGGTACGACCAGCGCCACGATGCCCGCTGCTCGGGGGGGGCGGCTTCGGCACGGCCTCTCGCCCCCTGCCTCGCGCGGCCGAGTGCCCAGCCTCTGCACTCGGCGGGGACACCCTGCGCCCCCCTCTCGCGGAGGACCGAAAATCTTCTCCCGCACCGCCGCTCTGGGACTTCTTGCCCCACACGGTCCCCTGGCTGCCGCCCCCCTTCCCCCGCACCCCCAACTGCCTCCTCCCCAGGCGCCCCTCTCTTCTTCTCCCGTGCTATATCCTGTAGTTTCCCTAGCCTTGTCTTTGTCCACTCGACCGCCTCCTCTTCCTCCTCCTCCTCCTCCTCCTTCTTTTCCTCCTCCTCCCGCGCAGCAGCAGCAGTCTCCTGGACAAACTCAGCGTCCCCGTTCTTCCTCCCCGCCTCTCCTGTCCCTGCCCTCGTCATTCTGCCTCTCCTGCCCTACCCCAGCTCTTTTCTCACCTGTCGTCTCCCCCCCCCCATCTCTCCCTCCCTCCAACCCCGCCTCCTCCTCCTCCGCCTCCTCCTCCTCCTCCTCCTCCTTCTCATCGACGACAGCATGTGGCCGCCGCCCTCTACCAGCTCGCACCCCCCATGCGCGTTTGCACTCGCATCCTGCGGTGTAGTCGAGCCTGCCGCGATGCCGCCTCTGCCCGAAGGACCAGGAGCCCGCCTCCCAGCCGGCCCGGTCTCCACGCGGTGGCACTGGTCCTCATCATCATCATCATCATCATCATCATCATCATCATCATCATCATCATCAGCAGCAGCAGCAGCAGCAGCAGCATCATCATAATCAGCATTATCAGCATCAGCATCAGTATCAGCATTGTCATCATCATCGTCATCGTTATCATCATCATCGTCACCATCATCACCATCCCCATCAGCGTCATCATCACCACAATCAGCATCACCATCACCTGTAGCAACATCATCATCATCACCGCCACAGCATCAACAGCATCACCAGCACCATCACCACCAGCAGCAACCTCTTCATCATCACCATTCCCCTCCTTCTCATCATCATCAGCAGCAACATCATCATCATCATCATCATCATCATCATCCTCATCACTATCCTCATCATCCTCGTCATCACCATCATCCTCATCATCATCGCCACCACCAGCATAATCATCACCATCATCATCACCATTATCATCATCCCCCCAGGGGCATTTGCCCCGGGGAGGGGGGTGAAACCAGTGAGTCAGGCGACAAGTGTCGCCAGCTTGGCACCTGGAATGTAGAAGACGAACCAGGTCAAGAAACAGCAGACGAAACGAGAGGAGAGGGAAGGGAGGACGAGGTGAAGTCGTTGGAGGAGAGAAGGTGAAGTGGCAATATGTGGCTGTAGTGGTGGTCGTATTTTGCGTCGTAGTAGTAGTAGTAGTAGTAGTAGTAGTAGTAGTAGTAGTCGTAGTAGCAGTAGCAGCAGCAGCAGCAGCAGCAGCAGCAGTAGTAGTAGTAGTAGTAGTAGTAGTAGTAGTAGTAGTAGTAGTATTAGTCGTAGTAGTAGTAGTAGTAGTAGTAGTAGGAGTAGTAGTAGGAGTAGTAGTAGTAGTAGTAGTAGTAGCAGTAGTAGTAGTAGTAGTTGTTGTCGCAGTCGTAGTCGTAGTCGTAGTAGTAGTCGTAGTTGTTGTAGTAGTAGTAGTAGTAGTTGTAGTCGTAGTCGTAGTAGTAGTAGTAGTAGTAATAGTAGTAGTAGTAGTAGTAGTAGTAGTAGTAGTAGTAGTAGTAGTAGTAGTAGTAGTAGTCGCAGTCGTAGTCGTAGTAGTAGT